>VXBH01007996.1:21558-136374 GCA_013400035.1 Rynchops niger
AGGGGACTGGAACACCTCTCTTATGAAGAAAGACTGAGGGATTTGGGTCTCTTCAGTCTGGAAAAAAGACAGCTGAGGGGGGACCTTATCAATGCTTACAAATACTTAAAGGGTGGGTGTCAGGAGGATGGGGTCAGGCTCTTTTTAGTGGTGCCCGGGGACAGGACAAGAGGTAATGGGCACAAACTAGAGCACAGGAAGTTCCACCTAAACATGAGGAGGAACTTCTTTCCTCTGAGGGTGGCAGAGCCCTGGCACAGGCTGCCCAGAGAGGTGGTGGAGTCTCCAACTCTGGAGACATTCAGAACCCTCCTGGACGCGTTCCTGTGCAACCTACTGTAGGTGACCCTGTTCTAGCAGGGAGGGTTGGACTAGATGACCTCCACAGGTCCCTTCCAACCCTATGATTCTATTATTCTATTAAAAATAATACCAAAATTTGCCAAGAGCAGCACTGTAGCAAAGTGTGGTATCACAGTAGATGATAAGCTGAATTGCTTGTGAAAAAAGAGAAATCACCACCATACAAGAGTGAACAAACAAGGTTACAACTATCAAGATGTGTAGTAGTCCTTTTGTTGGCACTAGAAAGACTTCAGATATCATATTGTATTCAGTTTTGAATGTGACTGCTCAGTAAAGATGGGTAGCAATAATCCAGAGGAGAAAAGCACCGCCAGGGAGGTAGAAAACGTGGCCAGAGCAGAAAGACTGATAGGCTCAGTGCTTGTTCAACTTTAATAAGTCTCGTAAGAAACTCTTCAATGAGCTTCATGTACATAAAATGTTTTTGCAAACAGGAAAAGAATTATCCTTTTTCAAAGTCTCTGGGGAATGAGGAAAAAAAAAAAAAGTTTGCATTACAGGAAGAAGTTTCAGTTTGAACCTTTCAACAGTGGGACTTGCAAAGTACTGGAAAGATTTCTCTTCAGACATAACTTTGTGCTAGTGGTTTGACCCCAGCTGAAGCAGTATCTTTGATGTGAGAGTCACTGCGTCCTACTGAATGCAAGTCCTCATAAAGTTCATGCATCAAATGGCTGGACATGGGATCACTTTGGCAGTCTCGACAGCAGTGAGCTCCAGGCTGGCATCAGACAGTTAAATTTGGCAAAACCCCGTGAGTTTCAGTACAAAGACTCAGTGTGGGCCATTCCATTTCAGTTTTGCTCATGGCATTATTCTCTTCCCCTCTTGCGATTTTCTTGCCGTCTGAACTGTTCAAGGAAAGCTTGTTTGCATGGCAGTGGGAATGGCAACATATTTTATAGCTTCCCTAGGATGGCAGAAAAATAAAAAGCTTCTTGAGGACCACTGAGATTTTTAACAAACATAAGAAGTCTATGGCTTGGGTGTAGTATTTATTTAAGCACCATTTACTACCTGTCTCTTGGTTCATGGGCAGAACACTCTGGGGAGTTAAGCACCTTTCTTTGTATGGCTTAGTGTGATCTTCATTAGATCTGCTACTTAGGCTTTCATTACAATTTGATATGCTGAACAAGATGGCACTTTGTTTCTCCTGTGGTACCATTGCCCAAGTGTAGAGAAACTTCTTCAGCTGAATATGGTGCCTCTGACAGTGACTGATCGTATGCGATCAACGATAATTAAACCTACCAATCCCACGGATTCATGTCAGACCTGAACCTCTTGCACTGACTCAGTGTTGCATCATCAGAAAATCATCATTTCTGAAGTTGAACTGCCAGGTTCTGAGATGAGGCTACAAGAGCACAGAGGAAGACACACAGGCAGGTAGAACTGGGGGTCCGTCCAGCTAGCAGGAACAGCGGCCTCTCTCAGTGATGATGGATGAGAGATTAGAGAACACAGACAAAACATCTGGGAACAGATACCCAACAACTGCATATTCAGAACGTAGCACTCTCAAATATCAAATATGTTTCTAGGACACTTGCTGCGGTGTATTTTGTTTTGTGGTGGTCTGCAAAGTGGTGTTTCCTTTGATGTCTGCCAATATGTAATATATCTGATCAACCACAAGAATTTTCAAAGACCTGGAAAACCGGTGGGTGCTAAAGGCCATTCAAAGTGAATTCAGGACCACTTTTCCTTTAGTGAGCGTGGAATTCTGCTGCTGACTCCAAAAGGCATGAGGAGAACAGCGACTGCCACTTCGTTTTTGTTTTGACAACTCAGAGGTTCCACCACTGAACGTGAGAGCCCTCTGATCAGCGCTCCTGGTGTGGTGACCTTCAATTCTTTAAGCATTACTCTTAGCCATTGAAAACTAGAAAGCTGAAGTTCATGCAGAAGTAAATTGGGGGAGAAGTAAGTAAAATCTGGGATCTAATCTTTTAGATCTATGGCAGCCATAGACTGTAGCCATATACTTTTAAAGACAGAAGAAGCCTTTGTAATTTTCGCTTTGCATAAAAAAAGGTGGAGTGTTACAGTCATACCTTCGGGTGATCTAGGTTGTGGGTTTTACTTCAGGTGGTGGAGAATCTGTCATATCCTCAGGTGAACTCTCCAGCATTAAAAATATGCAGCTTATCTGCAGTCAAGACTTGTCTGGCTTGAGCTACCAGCCTGTGAAGTGCTATGCATTTCTATGTTAAATTAAAGAGCCCTCTGCCCTTATATATATTATTATTCTAAATTTCTGTTTGGAACTTTTTTCACTCACTGCTTTTACGTTTCATTACTGTGTCTGCTGCAAGAGTTCAAAGTTTTCAAATGAAAGTCCTATGCAATTCCAGGGGACAATGCCCTTCTCCTACTCCAGTCTGTTTGCAGTACTCTGTGGGGTGAAGGGAAATGCATGCAGAACTCCCATCGATGCTGAATGTCAGCTTTAACAATTCCTCCCTCTCCCTTCTCCCCCTCACCCCCCGAGTATGGATTATATCTAGGTCTTTTCGCCAGGGGCCTATATCCTAGCAGTTTGCCACTCTCTGATATTAACGCTTGAAGTTTTAATAAGCACAGGCAAAGGAGGGTGCTTAGCAACAATACAGAGAGTACAACAAATACAGGATAAGCAGTTTGAGATTAGATTTCAATGCCGCCTCAATGACAACACCGAGGTCTCGTTATGGCTCTGTATAACTACTCCACTAACACAGATGCCAGAATACTGCAGCATATATGCACTACGGGGGTTTCCACTTTGGGAAGTGGGATTTTGGAAGCAAGGAAGACAAAGGGAGAGGAAGAGGCGACAGACAGCATGGGGTCAGGACATAATTTCTTCTAACTGAATAACATAGTCTGTTCGAGCAGCTTGATGGTCAGAGTGCCCTCGCATTAATTTCTCAGAATTTCTCTTGATCCCAACAGACTGGAGAATTACAGCAAAGGTATTGGCACTATTTATTAAAGATGACATTTTCTTGCTGGCTTTAACACCCTTTTTAGCTCCATTCACTCCCAGGAATGACAGGCATATTATTAATGGATACAGTCAGGCTTCAGAAATTATGTCTGTGGTTTTTTGAGAGGGGACTACTTAAGCTTAGCACTGACTGGCTTTGAAAAGAGCTTGTCTCCTCAATGAGAAACTTGTGGGACCCTCTAATGTATGAAATGTGGTTGGCCAAATCCAAAAATGAAAGCTGCAAGGTGCTATAACCTCCCCAAACAAGATAAAGTTGACTTGCCTTTTGGGAATCACTGGGAAAGGTTGCCAAAATTGGAACTGGCTCCTCAAGCCCAAACCCTATGCAGTGGAGAAGAGAAAAAGGTAGGCAGGATCTAAACAGTTTGACAAGGGACATAAAGAATAGTCCCTTACTGCTTGTCTAAGATGATGCTCTGTAAGGATTCAGTCTGTTACACACAAGCCTCTAAAAAAGGCCACAGTTACTAGAATTTCAGTCCCACAGTCCCAAAACAGGGGAGTGACCTTGTCTTTACTTGTGGCCCACTATTTGTACTGCCTTTATACTCATGTCCTGTACTAGACAAGCTTTAGAAAGGCAGGATGACTACACATATTGAATGGCGTGGGAGGAACAGGGAAATAAGGCAGCATACCTGCTTGAGTCCAGGGAATGAATTACTGGCAGAAATAGGAACAAATTCCCAGTCCTTCGACGTCTGTCTGAAGGAACCCTCTGTCTGATCTACCACTAGCTTCAGGAGCTACTTCACACACCCTCCCTTATTATGCTGCAAGTCTCTGAAAAACAACCAAGTGCAAAGGACTCGCAGTTCAAGTTCTGCTCCTTCATCTCTGCCACAGAAAGAGACAAGTGAGCCAGGCACCATGTCCCTTTACTCCTTTCTTTCTTATGTCACACATCTTAGAAATGGTCAGCTGCAGGAAAAATGAGTAAACTGGTTTGATGTTATAGCATACGCATTATTGCCATGCACTGATTTATCGCGGTGTGATATATGGCTCCTATACTGAATCTGCTTACTGTGCCACCAAAAGATGATGGCTGGTTTGAAAGCTTCACAGAGGTCAGGCCCTACTGAGTGCCAGAGCAGTGTAAAAATCAGTTCACGCTAAGAATATCTGGAGTCGTGGTTTTGTCACACAGTAAAATTTCAGCACGGATTCAGGCCTCACATTCTCCTTGTGCTGATCTTTGCTACGAGAAGAAAATGACTGAACAAGAGACTTAATGGTCCATGTATCAATGTCTCAAACCCTTTCTCTCTCCCTTTCTCTGTGAACCCTAGAAGCACATGTTCATTTCCCAGCAGGCCTGACTCAGCCCTTCTTTCCAGGAAAGACACAAAGCTGCAGCTTTCTGTATGTTGGACAAAGGAGAAATAGGAAACAAAGGAGACAGAGAGCAAAGAAAAGCATTTATAAATGAATGAGAGGCTTTTGATGAGAAAATAATGAAAAACAAAGATAATGTCAGAGGGAGTAGCCACAGAGAAACCAAAAGAGCCAAGCTAAGGAGAGGTGGGAGGAAAATGCTGATGAGAGGCTAAGGGGAAGAGGGAGCAAAATGAAACAGAAAGGAGTCTCAGCAAATTTCCATAATGTAACACTGATGAAGCCTTTTATGATTATAGACACGAATTCTCAGAAATGTTCCCTTGCAGGAAGTTTGCATACTTATATTTTAATATCTCAGAACACTTTCCCAGCCTCGGTAGAAGTGGAAACCTTTTTGCTAGTGCTGCATCTCTAAATCTGGGTTACCCCTGTGCGCCACCAAGCTCCGCAGAGCAATATTACTGAGGTCAGCTCTGGAGAGACTGGCACATCGTCTCCAGGTCCATGCTGCCTCCAGAAAGTGTGACAGAGCTGCACTGAAACCGCTTTTTGTGAGAAGGAGGGTAAGAAATACACTATGTCCTCCCAAAGCAATGGAGACGTCGCTTGCATGGTACCTTGTGGGACCTGGACACAGGTTGGTTCTTATCCAGAGCCAGGCAGAAGGCTGAGCTGATTCAACCTGTGTGTTGGATGTAAAATACCATGGAAAGTAATGACATTCTGGGCTACATGAAGCAAAGCCAAATCCACAAGTCCGTATGGCCTTAAACCCTTCCAGAAATCAGCCTCCACCTACTTCAAGCCCAGACTCAAGCACTGACCCAGTGTGCAAACAAACAGTACAGATTATTGCTGCTTACATACCTTGTTTACCTGACTCTATCCTCTCAGACTAGTTATTGCTCATTTTCTCAGACTGAATGTTTGGACGCAACATTTCCTGAGATAGATCGATGCAACTATAAACAACAAAAAAGATTACAGTTGTCCCTGAATGAATTTTTGAAAGGTATACACCACTGTTCAATACTAGTGTCAAAAAAAAAAAAAGACTGACAGAGAAATCACCTTAGAGCAGAGAGGAAGCTTTTGAGCTCCACAGAGTGATTTTACCAGTCTTTTCCATCCAAAACCTATTTTGCTTGTGCAGCTGATTTACACGAGGTCCATCTCAGTCACTGCAGGAGGACTGGCACCAGTTGTCTAGTCTCTCTGTGCCCTGTGAAATGACAAGAAATAATGTCTGATCTCTTCAGGGCCTCTGCTGCAGACTTCAGGGGGGGGACTTTCCAGTGGATTCCCCTCAAAATTGCATGAACAGTAATTGTATCCCCAGTCCAGGTTCACAAGCTCCCCAAAGCTTGCTGGAAGTGACCGTAGATGGTTGTTTCCCAACCAAAGTGTGTGCAGATTCCTTAACAGACAGACATCCTCGGGCAGACTCTCCAGTGAGTTGAAGAGCAATAGCAACGTTTCCAGTTTCTCCAGGTGCCGAATGCTGGAGGGGATTGTGCCTATTTTGTTGTCACTCATATCCAGAAAGGTGAGGCTCCTCAGCCGGCAGAGGGGTGCAGGTAGCTCAGTGAGGCTGTTGTTGGCCAGGTGGAGGCTGTGCAGCCTTTGAAGTGCCCCCATTTCTGGTGGCAGGGAGCTCAGGCTGTTGTTGCTCAGAGTGAGCCTCTCCAAGTGACTCAAAGTGCCAATTTCGGCAGGGATTTTCTTCAAGTTGTTGGAGTCCACATAGAGGCAGGTTAGGTTCCTCAGGCGGCTGATCTCTGGTGGGAGCAGCTCCATCCTGTACCTCAAGCAGCTCTCTCTTTCTGGGCTCATCTCCAGGACTTGCAGCTGGTCCAAGCCAAAGACCTGCTCAGGAACTGACGCCAGCTCCCTGCCTGAGATCTTGAGTTTCTTCTTCCCTTCATACTTTGGATCGTGCTCTGTAAGATACCTCCAGAGTGGATCAGGGCCTGAAGAGGCACATCCAAAGGAGGTGGCTGCATCCATTGTCCCACAGAACCGTGGCTGGCTGAACTGAAACAGTCACGATTTGCTGCACACTCCACAGGCAACCTCTGAGGTTCTTGCTGGATCGAGGCCCTCTCTCAGCTTTCCTCTCTGCAATGCATGTTACCAACACACATGCAGAGTGTTTGGGTTGCTCAGATACATCCCACCGAGTAAACACAAGGCATTCTCACTTGATCAGGTGTTTCCCTTCCAGTTCTGTAGCGTACACAAACCCCAGCTCCTGGGCTGTGACGTTGCCTCTCGTGGTTGCAGCCAGTGAGCTGGTGGCAAATATCTGTCGGTGTTCAGAAAGTGAAGCAGCAGTGCTGTGCCTGTGCTTCTCAGTAAATTGGTTCAGATCCTTGTTTGTGTGTAGGACTTTTCCTTCTGGGAGCACCCAGGGTGCCATCATCTGAGGAATTCACATTGGTCAGCCCCAGGGGACTGCAGTAGGAGCAGCAAGGCTGGGTAGATAAAGCACATGGTAAACAGGACGAGATAAAGCACATGGTAAATGGGACAAGAAGAAGACAGACATAGCGGATGGCTTGGGAGCTGGGAACCACGAACAGATCCTGTCCTCAGGTCAGCTTCTGCCTTTAACATTTAGCAAAGACAATAAAGGATCGGTTTTGAAATCTGTAAGTCCTTCTCCCTCCTGCTGAGTGTATGGATCCCTGCACCACAGAGAGACCGTTTTTCTTGTGCTGCACTTGCTCTGGCATATTTAAAAGCAAATTTTTATTCCTTGCTGACATAGCTTTTGTAGGAGATATGAAAAATGCCAGGTTTATCCCAAGCCACTCAGCACAGTATGCGGTGTCAAGAGCAAGGCATTTCCCTGGAAGGAGAAAATTGAGGGTTTGAAGCCTCAGGCTGAGAAAGCCTGTCTCTTTTACTTCATTCTCTAATCCTTAAGTCTTTCAGCTAAAAAAATGCTTAGGATAACTATTTCAAAAGCTTTTCAAGGAGAGGGGGGTCTCCACAGCCTCCCACAGGCTACCGAAGGTAGAAGACAATGTGTTAGAGATATGGTGTAAGCAGGTCTACCAGGTCAGGTCTTTTGAAGGAGGGGCACTTCAGCTTTGATTTCGCACCCTGCTCAGTTCTGATCTCCTCGGACAAGGATGGTGCTGAGTTTGCAGGGAGCCTGCGTCCCAGCACCAGGGGCTTGTGTGGCTGCACAGATGAGGGGCGAGTGCTGGGAGCCCTCTGTCCAGAAGATGCTGATAAGAGGATTTTGGGATCATTGTTCAACGCTCTGAACTTACGCTTTAGGCTCTGCTTGTTTTTATTTAAATGTTTTTTAAGACAGATTTTTACAAGCTTGAGAAGTGTGCCCATGTGAACCTCATGAAGTTCAACAAGGCCAAGTGCACAGTCTTGCACCTGTGTAGGGGCAACCCCTGGTATCAATACAGGCTGGGGGATTGAGAGCAGCCCTGCCGAAAAGAATTGGGGGCTACTGGGAGATGAAAAATTGGACATAAGCTGGCAATGCGCGCTCACAGCCCAGAAAGCCAACTGTATCCTGGTCTGCATCAAAAGCAGTGTGACCAGGAGGTCGAGGGAGGTGATTCTGCCCCTCTGCTCTGGTGAGACCCCACCTGGAGTACTGCATCCAGCTCTGGGGCCCTCAGTGCAGGAAAGACATGGACCTGTTAGAGCGGGTCCAGAGGAGAGCCACAAAAATGATCAGTTGGATGGGACGCCTTTCCTATGAGGACAGGCTAAGACTAGGTATAAGGAAGAAATGTTTTACAGTCAGGGTGGTGAAACATTGGCCCAGGTTGCCCGGAGAGGTGGTAGATGCCCCGTCCCTGGAAACATTCAAGGTCAGGGTGGACAGGGCTCTCACTGACCTGATCTAGTTGAAGATGTCCCTGCTCATTGCAAGGGGGTTGGACTAGATGATCTTTAAAGGTCCTTTCCAAACCAAACTATTCTCTGATTCTATGATTTTCAGGGCTGTTACATACCAGATATTACCCTTGACTTGGATTCAGAGTGCAAATACCACAATCCTTTTGAAATCAAGCCCTGAATTTCCTCCAGATTCATTTTCAGCATCTGTAAGAGAAAACCATATCACTTTTCTTGTATCCAGAAGTGTCGTGAGCCTGCTTTGTCATTATATGCTCCTGGGATGTTGGTGGCTGGAGACAGGCCTGCTGGGCTTCCTGATAGGGACTGCACAAGCTATTGAGCTGGGGCCATCGCAGCTGAGTATGCAATGGTGTGAGCAGATCCTGGGTACGCTGAAAGTATTATTGCTGCTCTCTAGAGTTGCCATTAATAGGGTCTGAAGGCTGTGCTAGCTTCATCAAGAAAGAGTGGACATTCAGCAGAACTCAGGAAGTCCAATAGTTGTTCTAAGAAGTAACAGAGATGAATACAGCTGCCAAGGAAAAGGGAGATTTTCACTTGCAAGGGAAAGTTGCTTACCAGAAATGACAGACCTTACAATTAACCATAAAAACAGGACTCAAACTCAACTCCCACCAAGAAAGTGATGAACAAGTTATTGCAATGAGAGTAATTTCAGACTTGGACAAAAGCCATCTCCCACATTATAAAGGCGAAAAATGTGTTTCTAAGAACACATTGTCAAATATGTCTGTCCTGTGAAATAAACCTAGTTGCCATGTGTTCTGCCTTCTGCTTAAACATGCTTATCTCTTTGAATCAAGCCCCGAGTCTTTCAGACTGCACGTCATGTAGAGCCAAAGCAGTCGTCAGAGAGAGAGGTTTTATGATACTGGGCACTCTTCTCCTTTTGCACTTTTTCACACCTAGAGTTTAACCCTGGATTTTCCTTTACCAAGGTGGCAGGTTCTTTTCTGCTCCATCTTGCAGGACATCTTTCTTCTTGACGCTGATTGCTGGCTCATCGGAACACCAGATATGATTAATATCCCTCTGTCAAATTGTTCCCTTGTGATTTCTACATAACGTTTATGATCCAAAATGTAAAATAACAAGAAAGAGTCCATATTTTCAACACATGATCCCCCTAGAGACCCAGCAGGACATTCTCATTCTCAGTTCAGACAAACTCTGAGAAGAATATTGCCAGCATCAATATTCTTGAGTCAAGCTATGCAAGATATTCAGAAGTTAGTGCTTACAGCAAAAATATGCTTTGTAAAGCAACACTGAAAACCAGTCTCCTTTTCCTCATGTCTTCATGCTTTTCTAATCAGTTGTTCCCATTTCACAAGTCAGAAGACAAATATCTATGTTAGTGACTTCCAGGTTTAATCCAGACTGATGAAGTTAAGCAGGCTTTCTTTTCTTAATTCAATTTCACCATCTACAAAGGTGTTGAAAGGAAAGTCCAGACTCCAATAAAACCTTTATTACCCTAAGGACCTCAGACAGGTGCTCAAATTTGTATGTGGTAGGCAACTGGGTGGCTGGTGCAGAGACTTTTCCCCCAGCAGTGCTGGCTCTGCAGAGACAGCAGCAAGAAGAACTCTTCGTGGTCTCTGATGGATGCTCAACCCTACACAGGTCTGCAGGTTGGGGCAGGAGTCTGCCTTCACCCCCCAGGCTGGCTCTGTCCTTGTGCTGCTCTTCCTCCCCATGCCATGGAGTGGCAACCTTCACCTTCAGCAGCACTGGACTGCAGCTCACGGAGGCTGAAAGACGTGGTAGGGGATTTCTTTCAGTCTGTGTAGTTACAGTTGAGTTAGTGCAGTTATTTTAAGAAAATTTTCCTGTTATTCCTTGGCACAAGAGCAGCACATGTTCATGCTGTAACCTTGTCCTTCTCCCTCTGAGTTTTCTGGCTGCTACTCACATAGCACCCAACATCTCATCATCTGTAACACATATATCCCCACACCAAATCAGCGGGAACATGAATCAGTAATGGTGGAAGATAAAGCCAGCTACCAGAATATCATTTATCCATGAAGACCTAGTTAATGTAAGACTCCTCTGGATCCTCCATCCTACCTGCCACTCCCCTGTCAGTGTCTCTGGCAGCCAAGACATTGTCAGATGGTGACACCCAGCCATGCCTAGGCATCAAGTCCTGCTCCAGAAGCTGACAAAATGCAATCTATAGCAGGGCAGAGCTCAGCTAGTTTCCACATTAAAAGACTGAGCTGTCAATAAACTCTATTTTCTTTTTTTTTTTTNAAAAGCTGTACCCATGCCCCAGCCAGTTAGAGCACAGGGCTTGGGCTTAACTGTTACAGAATTTTTATTGTTTCTCCAGAAAAAAAAAAGGCAGAGATTCGGTTTAGTCCTGAACAGAGTAGTCTTGCTTTGATTACACATCTCCAAATAAACACATAGAACAGAGTTCAGCCTTACACAGTTTAATTATCCCATATTAACAACAAGAGGTGGGAAAAGGACAGCTCAGGAAAACAGCCTCACAAGGCTGTACTGAGAAGAGCCACTCACAAGTGGCAAAGGAGGAAAACAATCCGTTCCCTCCTACAGCTTCCAAGAAACAGCTAATTCAAAGCAGTTTAGAAAACAAGTATAAATTGTTAAATAATTTAACAGGCAAAAATATTTTCCCCAAATGATCCTGTTGGTTTGGTTTGTTTTGTTGTTTTTTTTTTTAATTTTTTTATTTGACAGGCAAAAATTTTAATGGAATAATGGTCTGTTTGCTATAATTGCAATAATTTACACACTTGATTTAAAAAAAAAGGAATGACCTACAGTAATGCCATAAACACCACGTATTGTTAGCACCTTTTTAATATGTAAATAATACATTATCTGACTGTCTGATGCAATTTTAATGGTATATTCTCTCTTACCACAGGACCAGCCAAAAAAAAAAACATCTAACAAAAATATCAGCGTATTCCTGGGTTTAAACCTCAGACCCAGTGAACACACCTTATGGTGATGTACTTTTTTGCAGAGAGAGGAACATTGAGATGTGAAAGCCACGGTCACCCATATTCAAGAGCATTTAGGGGAGAGGCCATCAGCATGTCCCTGTCCTATCTGCCACCTTCTGCCTGCATGGTCACCCTGCAAGATGCCGGACAGACAGTACACGTCTGCCTGTCACCTTCCAGCACACACAGTCACCTGCTCAGGCACAGAGGCATCTGCATTTTCTGGAGGGCGGCTTCTGACCATGCCCAGGGCTGTACTTGTAGGTTTACCGTCTGCCCAGATGGCAAACCTAATTTGGAAAGTAATCTCAGGCCACCTTTCCAAAGACTGTGAATACCTGTGAACAGACTGAGGCAAAAACTGTTGCAGCTTTGGGTTTGTTTGAGCTTGCAGGGCAGAAATCCTGCAAATACCTATTATTGCAGGTGGCTTTTTAGGCGTATTCACATAGGGCTTGCTTCTTAGGAGGGGGCAGCTATAGAAGCCTCCCTTGGATGACTATACCCATAGAAATTGGGTGGCTACAAACACAGGTCTTGATCTGGGTCTGCAGCACGTGTCTCGTGCTCCTCTCTGTAGCGACAGTTTATGCTTGGTAAACACCATTTAACTGGCTGGAGACAAAACAAGATTTAAGAAAAAGCAGGGAAATGGCACCTCCCGAATTTAGAGCACAGAGACAGTCTGGGGTGTCTCCAGGAACTGACTGAACAGACAACCATATGGTGGAGCAAAGGGAATTAGGCGGCGTCCCCTCTTCTGGATGGAGAAGTTGCACACCTGTAGTCTGTGCTAACCCATGCAGATCTTTTAATCATTATTAGAGATACAGATGTGTCCCTCATGTTCCTAACACAGGCTTTTGGCAATGGCTCCAACAGATGTTCAAATGAAAAGGGTTATCCAAAAAAACCCGTAGATCTCCTGCAACAAGATCCCACTGCACCATCTCACAAGGGTGAAAGACCCTGAGATTTGTTTAACAGAACGTCGTTATGTATCTACACTTCGCATGGTGCACCAGAGTGTATTAAAGTCTATGCCACGCATGGCGTACACAGACACACGTGATGAGAGACAATCTACAGAGGCTGAGGAGTCACCATCATGACAGGAATTAAATGTCACATTAACACAGCCCAGTTAACATGATTGACCTTCACAAAACTTGCTCATTGCCATCGCATTTCTTCAAAATGATGGCTCAGGCCACGTTGGGAGGTATCTCCTGCGTAAAAAAAACCTGTTCTACCTCACCGCTGGAGGGATGAAATCTCAGCCTGCATTAGCAAAAATGGTGCTGTAAAATACAATGTGATCAACGTGCTTGCTGAATACTGAAATATAGCAGGCTGACCTAAGATGCAGAACAGTAACAGATATACCGTGGAGAGTCACTTAAAAGCGTAAGCTTTTCACTTTATGGTATTTTCACTTTGATTAGTCTTTCCATAGCAAGAAACACAGTAAAATCAAATCAAAGAGTTTATTTGCATAGGAAATAGCAAAAATAGCACCACTGAGAGCTACACAGTAAAGACTTTGTTTAACCCTGGCACGTGAACATGTTATTTAATATCATCTTTCAGTAAAGCAGAGGCAAGTTTTATCTGCTACTGGGTGAGAAAAGGACTCCAAGGCTGGCAAATGGTTATCTCTGGGCTTTAGCAGCAGGAGCTGATGCTGGGGTGGTTATAGACAGCTGTGGCATAAGTTCAGCTTAGCCAGCTTGGAAGCACCATGCCATATGGTGAATGTGCCAGCGGGGCAAGGTGCCTCTTATCTGTCTCCAAAAGACCTGATGAGATTTCTGAAAACGTTCAGCATTTAGTGCCTGTGTCAGGTTCATTACCCTGATCTCTCAATATAAACTGCTTTGTGCAGAAGAGTTTTGAAACCGCAGCTGCTCTGTCGGCTGGCACATATGTGTGAGGCCTGATCACTGCTCAGATCTGCACCTTTATGGGTGGGATTGCCTTGGTCGGAAGGTTAAGCTCACAAACGACCTACTGTGAAGGTCTTTTCAGACTCCATCCCCTCTTTACTTTCTCTTTGCATTCTCAAGCTGATTTTTGGCAATTAGCTGAAAGGGGAAATGGGACAGTGTCTGACTTTTTGCTTTTACCCTCAAACAAAATTTCCTCTGGGTTTCTGAAGACTTCTTTGCTCTGACCCTTTCATGAGAGATCAGCCTTCTCCTAGACCAGCCTGCAACTTCTCACCTACCCTCTAAAATGTGACCCCGCCAAGTTATAATCACGGTGGATGTCCAAAATGGTCAAATTGGGTCACAATTGACTTCCTGAGATTTTTAATACCAGTTGACTTTCTGTGTTGCTCTGGCCAATTTTTGTGTGAAGCAGTGGTAGGGAGCTGTATGTGCGCTGACAATGAAAAGGGGATTTGGCATCCCTGAGCTGATGGAGGACAGAATTGCGGCTTTTTGCAGAGGTATGTCCCTGACAGAAGGAAGCTAAACTCCATCTGGTAGGACTGAATCCACTGAGTACTGAAGTTCTTGCACAGGGAGCAGTGAGGAGGGCTAGATCATCTCTGTGGTTTCTTCAGGCCTTACTGTGAGATCCGACATGGTCCCATGAACAGTAGCTCCTATAAGCTACTGATTCACTTATGGGCAGAAGAACATTACATTTAACAGAGAATTTCTGGGAAACACACACTGGCTGTTCATAACTGGCTGTCCATTGGGAGCTGAATGTACTGGAGATCTCTTCCCCAGCTTTTGCATGGTTTTGACTTCCTCCCCTCTGTGTTGACGACAAATAGCACCAGTGATCCTGTGATGAGCCTGAATCTCACAGTTAATGCCCTGGGCTGCAGACCACAGGATTTTATTTCAGTTTCAAGGGTGAGGGGTAAAACTTTGGAAAGTATTAACCAGATAACGCACAAAAATTTTGGCATCAGAATGGTTTTGCATAAACAGCTACACAATGCATTGATACTATATGCTCTTCAAAAGAGGAAAAGACCAGTTATTTTTAATGTTGTAATATGCCCTGATGTTAGAGAAAAGAAAAAAAAAAAATCACATATCACATCAAAGATAATAATAATAATAATAATAATTATAATTCATAAAAATAATCTGACCGACCGGCAGCATCTGTTGGCTTTAGAAGGCCTCCCATGAAAGAAACACAGTTGAAGACATCTGAGAGCTCTTGGCAGGCGTGATGAATTCAAGTTTTAAAAACAAGTCTGGGGCTACCCCCTGCATGCTAGGGCCCTTTGACGTTGGCAGGTCTGGCAGCCAGGCTTGCATAGTAAGCGCACTGAGTGGGGTCACATTGCCCGTTGGCTCCCGGAGGTCCCTGTGGGCCCGTGAGACCAGGTGCCCCAGCTTCACCTTGAGGGCCGGGTGGTCCTGGCATCCCATCTTTGGCATAGCCAGGCTCCCCTGGGAGGCCTAAAATAAAAACAAAAAGCCCTTGGTGAATGGCTTCGTTGCCAACCTGGGTGCAAGCATCAGCTTCCACAGACTGGGGTCTGGCTGGCATGTATCTACAAGGATGTGGCAAGCGTATCTCATCTGAATGCAAGATTTCCACCCCCTGTGGCATCCCTGGGCTGCCCAACTGTGCTATTGATGTTCTTCCTCTGCCACCAGGTTGCTGAAGTTGTGCAGCTGCACAAACCAACTAATGACACATAGTCTTCATAGAGAGGAGGTAAGAATGGGAAAGCTTGAGGCAAGAGCCAGCTTTCGGAGATAACTCATTTGTATGAAATATAGCATGTCCATGGTTATCTAAAGGCAATGCAAGGACAGTATGCCAAATGCAGACCATGGAGTACTGAAGGCTTCCCGTAGTTTCCTTCTCCAACAAGGCAGGGTGAAGGCAAAACTGATCAATGGCTCCTTATTTCAAATTGGAAACAAAATATATTTGCTGCTTCTTTGCCAGCATGAGCTGTATGCCCAAGGCACAGATGTTGGATATGACCTTTTATAACATCTAAAGCTGCCTGGATCTCTGGGTTCAGCTTTGTCACAACAAGATTCTGGCAAGGGCAGATAAGACATTTCACAGTGTATCTAGTAATTAAAGCTTCACTTTGGATTTGTCCCAAAGGTCAGTTAACCTAGCTGTTACTGAGATGGATCATAATGCCTGTCAATCACACTGAGGAAACAAAGGTGGCCAGATATGATGTTAATGATACCTTTCTTCCCTTTGGGCCACTTTCTACAAAAAATGAGTTATGTTATCCTGATTGTCTACCTAATATGGCAGAGACCTGTGTCAATGTAGCGATTTTGAGTGATGTGCTTTTTCGTGTTCTGACTAAACACACCTGGAATTCCTGGAGGACCTATTTCCCCTCGTTGGCCAACACCAGTGTCTCCTTTCTCACCCTTTGCTCCTCTTTCTCCTGTACAGAGGGAAAGAAAAATAATGAACTTATGAGCATGATCTACAGAACTAAAGAATGCTATCACAGGTCTTCCATCCACACTGAAGCCAATATACTTGCTAAAAATAGTTCCTAATTGCGGCCAGTCCTCTGAGATGGGATGTTAAGTGGCACTGAAGACTCACCCCATTCCTGTTCAGGACAGTGGTGGAACACACCAGCAATTGCTGGTCACATTCATCACTTCTTGTTCAGCAGACTAGAAGCAGTCTAATTAATACATTAATTTTGAGGACCACTTAGATGATACTAACAGGAGAGGTGAACGTCAAACTGTAGTGGACACATCCCTTTATCAGACTTCCAAAACATCAAATTCCACTCACCTTTGGGACCAATCGGTCCAGGTGGCCCTTCAGACCCAATCTGTCCAGGCTGTCCAGGCTCTCCTGGAGGGCCAGTTCTTCCTGGAAGTCCTTCCTTCCCAGGGGGACCAGGAGGTCCTGGTCTGCCATGGGATGCTTTTACATGTGCAGGCCGTATCTCAGCCAGGAGATAAGCTAACTTTGCTGTGAAGAGAGGGAAATGAGTTTGTTAGACTAGAAGGTCAGTGCTTCAAGAGATGGAGAGCCAGAATCAGTGTCCCAGTAAAGTCCAAGTATTGTCATAGATCAGTTTTTCAGGGTGACCCATTTGTTGTCCTCACACAATCCTTCCCCATAAGCCATGACGATGCCTTCCTGACCCTCTCTAAACTATTTAAACCTCATTTCTCAGTAGCTTTAAACTTCTCCTAAATTTCATACTTAATCCTAAACACTTCTCTCATCCTCTGCTCCATGTCCACCAAGGACCTGAAATGTCCTTTCCTTTAGCTGTGCAGCTGGTGGATTTCTGGCAAACTGGAATCATTGCTGCTCTGAAAAGACGACCCTATTTCCACTGCTTCTGCTACACAGAGCAAGATGCTACATGGCTGCTCTGTAGGGAGAAAGCTTACTTTTCCTGTTCTGGGCTGAGACATGTGTGGAGTTAAAGCCAATGTACCCATCTCTGGCTGTGATAACTAAAGCAGCTCCCTGCATCAGCATATTCTTCAATTTCCAAGCAGTCATATTTGCTTGCCACTTCCATATTAAGACCCTGAACAGCCCAGAGAGCTCTTAAGACATACTCAGCATCACAAAAACATCCTACAGAACAGAGGGAGAAGGGTTTTCTATCTTCTCTTCCTTGATCCAAAATCTCAAATGCTTTTAGATTGGTGTGGAATTTGAAGTCTGAGAGCGTGTAAATAAAATCCTTGAACTCCTTTGAACCATGATCTTAGGCATGGAGGAAAATGCCTGCAGCTATGTGTCAGCTGCTCCAAGAGCTGTGCTAGAAGCACTACAGCTTTACATTTCACTGTGGATGGGGTCAGTAGTGGTTGGCAATTCACGTACTTTCAGAGAAGCAGCAGCCCACATCCACTTCACACCCTCTCCTCATACTGTCACAGCCATTCTCCTCCAGCTGGGACATCAAAAGCAAGGTTACCAGAGCCTATAGTCCTTCTGTGGGCTCTTACAGTGTTTACTTTCTCTTCCAGGGCCACAAATTAATCTGTTTGAATTCGTATCTTCTCTTGACCTACCAACACAGCCCAGGCATCTGCAGGACTGAGTCTGCAGCAAAGATCTTCTGGTGGCAAAAAGTCACGAGGCGCTTAGCACAGGTAATGTGCTTGGGTTAAAGAAGGGAGAAAGCCCCTGTGCTATTGCTGGGAACATCAAGCTTGGATAATGGTAAAGCTTGCTAAACACATTTCATTTTACACATTACTGCTTCCAGGCAGGCTTGTTGCAACATTGCCTTCCATAAGCAGGAGAAGCTAAGGTGCCACCACAGCTATGTAAAGTATCTTTCATGTTCTCAGATATATCTTCTGGCTTCGCAGAGCTGATTACTTACCATCTAGCTGCTTGGTTAACTCCTCTTGGATGAGCCTCCTCAAAGTGTCTAGGGATGGGGGTTCCCCCTAGAGAGTAATAATCACAGCAATAACAAGACATCATAATCACAGCCAGGGGACGTGCAAATTAAAGCCTTCACAAAGGGTTTAGTGGGTTGCATTTCATCACCCGCAGCATACACAAGGCTGCAGGGACTGCCTGAAAGAACATAAAGGGACTCAAAACATCTACAATTCCCAACCTGCTGGCAAGCCACAGGCTCAATGGTGTAAGCAGAGAGCCTGGTCAGAGGGAATAGTTGGGATACTGTCTCTGTCTCCTTCCCAGAGAAAATATCTTTAGGGGACAGGTAGTAGAAATCGAATCAGAAGACATCCTCTGCCGTACAAAATCATAGTGGAAAGTCTACCTCCTTTTCCAGCATTGCGTATTTCCTTGCACCTCTCTTATGAGGACAAGCTGAGAGAGTTGGGGTTGTTCAGCCTGGAGAAGAGAAGGCTCTGGGGAGGCCTTATAGTCCCTTCCAGTACCTAAAGGGGCTACAGGAGAGATGGGGAGGGACTCTTGATCACGGAGTGTAATGATAGGACAAGGGGCAACGGGTAACTGAAAGAGGGAAGATTTATATTAGATACTAAGAAGGAATTCTTTACTCTGAGGGTGGTGAGACATTGGCACAGGTTTCCCAGGGAAGTTGTGGATGCCCTGTCCCTGGAGGTGTTCAAGGTCAGGTTTGATGGGGCTTTGAGCAGCCTGGTCTAGTGGAAGGTGTCCCTGCTCATGGCAGAGGGTTGGAACTGGATGATCTTTGAGGTCCCTTCCAACTTAAATCATTCTATGATGCTATGAGAGAAGCATATGTGCCCCCAGGGTACATAAGATGGGTATCCAGACTTGCTATAAACACTCATACTGGATGCATCGCCTACCAACAGGCCCTGTCTCGGGGAACGGAAGCCAGTTAATGTATATGATACCCACTCTTCCAAACAAGTACAAAGTTCTGCCTGATTTCAGGCTGTTGAAGGGAGTTGGGATGTGGCTGCCTGGCTTTGGTCCCCTCCCAGCCTCCAAGGGACAGTATCTTTTATCTCCTCTCTCAGCTCTTTTGTGTGACGTTGCTGTTGAACAGACGTAATAGCTGTCAAAACTCAAAGCTATATGAACAACAGCTCTGGATGACGCAACTGAAGGAACGATGAAAGCATTTTTGTTAGGTGGAAGGACAATTTTTTAGGTTGTGGCTTTCCAAGAAAATAAAAAAAAAAGTGGGTTTAGGGTAACCAGACTCTTGTCTTTGCAAAAACGCAAAAGAAAAAATGTAGCTATATTTAAAAAATAAACCATTTTGAACCAGGAAGATATTTTTTTTCCTTTGTTAATCATAAAGTGAGATGTTTCATTTGAAATAACATTTTTTGTATAAAATTATTATGTGATTTTTTTCCAGTTTTGAAAATATTTCTGCACTCTTTTGTATATGAGCTATTCACATGAAAGTGTTACTTTTCCCTCACACCTATCCTATTAAAAGTACAAAGGTGCAGACTGTGTCCTCCATGTTTATAAAAACCTCGTGAGGTCCGAGTTACACTTTAATCCAAAGTTACTCGTTAATAAGAAATGTAGATTTTATTAAATAGCTAAGAGACATTTCAATTGTAGCCAATAACATTGCTGGTAAGTACAGTGTTGGTCTATTTGCTGCCTGCTTCCCAGCACGAATTTTGCACAAGAAAAAGATGCGTTTCTTGGTGACAAAAGAAGCAATTTTGTCATTAAGTACTAACCATTTGTGATGGCTCTTAGCGAATATCCCAGTAAGTAAACATGACTGTGAAACATACTTTGAAGGCTTAAAAATTATCTTTTCAAGCTTTAACTGTATTAGTTGCATTAAGGCTCCATAATCATCACCGGATTTCATTAATTCTCTATGTTGTTGAGACACACAAAGGAATGTTTTCCCTGAAATTTACACAGTTTTTACAGCAGAGTTTATTTCACTGTCTATTCCTCTCCAAGGTACTCTCAAATTCTTCCTCAGTATGGGCATAGCGGCTTCACTAGTGTTGGTAGTTTTTCTCATTCTTCTACATACATTACCCCCAGGCACTCTCTGAAGCGAAATTGTTTTGAGTTAATTAAAAAAAAAATAATAATAATATCAAACAAAAATAGGTTTTCATGAATTTTGCATCAAGAAGAGTGTGTCCAGCAGGTGGAGGGAGGTCATCCTCCCCCTCTACTCTGCCTTGGTGAGGCCGCACCTGGAGTGCTGTGTCCAGTTCTGGGCTCCCTGGTTCAAGAAGGACAGGGAACTGCTGGGGAGGGTACAGCAAAGGGCTACCAAGATGATTAGGGGACTGGAACACCTCTCTTATGAAGAAAGACTGAGGGATTTGGGTCTCTTCAGTCTGGAAAAAAGACGGCTGAGGAGGGATCTTGTCAATGCTTACAAATACTTAAAGGGTGGCTGTCAGGAGGATGGGGCCAGGCTCTTTTCAGTGGTGCCCGGGAACAGGACAAGAGGTAATGGGCACAAACTAGAGCATAGGAAGTTCCACCTAAACATGAGGAGGACTTTCTTTCCTCTGAGGGTGGCAGAGCACTGGCACAGGCTGCCCAGAGAGGTGGTGGAGTCTCCAACTCTGGAGACATTCAAAACTCGCCTGGACGCATCCCTGTGCAACCTACTGTAGGTGACCCTGCTCTGGCAGGGGGGTTAGACTAGATGACCTCCAGAGGTCCCTTCCAACCCTATGATTCTGTGATTCTGTGAGTTCTGATGAGCTGACTCCAGGATTTCCAGGAATAGACCAGTGACCTTTCCACAGCTCAGCATTTTGTCTCTCATAACCAGCAGCAGATGAAGGTGTAAGACCTCTGTATGAAGTGCTACGCATTAACACCCTTATAGAAAGCAGCTGTTTCAGACTCCAGCCCCATGGCCATAGCCACATGACCTGATTTAGGCTTTTTGGGGTATGAGGTGTCAGGGACTGGCTGCCCTGGCTATAGGTCTGGATTGCTCAGCTGTCGTGAAGTTCAACCCAACACCCCCACAATACTTCCCTGGGATACGATCTAGCTCTTCTTTTTATGTCTCAAGAGACAGGAGATAAAAACACTGCTTCCCCATTATAACACACACTTGGTCAGGTTTCTATCAATCAGCCTTACTGTTATCTTAGGTACTTTTCTGACCACACACTGTGGCAGTAAAATAAATGTACAAAGCCCTTCTCTGGCAACCTTACCCTTGGTCCTGGAAATCCTGGCTGTCCTGGAGGACCGGGAGGTCCAACTTGCCCAGTGTCTCCTGGGGGTCCATGGGGACCCATCAGTCCTGGATGGCCTTTATGACCAGGTATCCCAGGATCACCTGGAGGGCCCTTTTCTCCTTGGGGGCCTTTTTCGCCTTTGATGCCAGGCTCTCCCTAAGCAAAAAAGCCGACATTACCACCACAAAATAAGAGGTAAACTTCTGATTTCCAAGCACAGCAAAACACAAACAGCTGAGCTGGCAAAGTTACTGAATACAACATCTGGTGCATTACAAATGATCCACAAATTATTACTGACAGAGAATGATTAAAGAGAGGGCTGGGAGTGCGGGGAGTACGATAGATCTCTACAGACCACTCTTTGCTCTTGAATGACCCCTTCCTCAGCCTCTAAGTCAAAATAGGTCTCTTTATTCCAACATAATGAAATAACTAATAACATTCTCCAACCTACCCTCTCTCCTTTGGAGCCAATTTCACCTGGTTTCCCTGGTGGACCCTGCAAATAAATAAGGGGTGAGCATGGAAGAGCTATCCATAATAACAGTAAATAACGAAATGCACACCTTTGCAATGACTCTTGTGACCTGGGGAAAATTTATTTCCCTGACATTCCCATAGATTCCTGAGAGATCCCTGTTTGCTCACAAATATCAACAATTAAAGAAAAAGATCAATCTGTTGCAAGCAACATACCATCCTTGATTGTTTTGTTTTGTTTTGTTTTGTTTTTTTCCCAAGACACAAGCCCTACTTTGAAACAACTGGGAATTTAACTTACCTCTTTTCCGGGAGGACCTTTCTCTCCTGGTTCCCCCTGAGAGATACAAGAGAGTGAATTTAGAACAGCACTGGAAGGAGTTGGAAGAAAGAGCTTACCTAATAACCACAACTCCAGCTTTCTGTTTAGAGAACAAGTTTTATGCTACACAGCAGCAGGTTTGGAAGATTTATCCTTATCCTACTGCTACAGGTCATTCCTGGAAAGACACATCCTACTATTTAGAAAGCATTTGTTGAGCAGTAAAGCTGCATACCATGTAAATGTTTGTAAATAAAAGGAAGTAATTTCTGCCGAACCAGACGAGATCAGGACAGATGTTTCATTGAAAGTGTGTTCCTGCTTTCAATACGTTTTATTCCTTTTTCTTACAGAGGGTTCACAAAGCTTCATACGCTTTATTTGGGCTGTTTAACTTAATCTGTGCCAATGTTATCACCACGAGAGTCTAAAGATGTAAGGGATGTAAAATTTTGTAGGTAGAGGTACCAACTTGTTTTACACCAGCTGAGATAATGGATGTGGAGCCAGCGATAAAGCAAGTTTTAGCCTGAATACTTGCCTGTACTTCAGAAACATATCAAGCAACCTCATTTTAAACAAGCACCCTGTTAGGATTTTTTTCTGTACTCTGCATTTATAAGGTGATAATTAGGCCATACAATCTTTGCATTTTTACTATTTCAGTTAAAAAAAAAAAAAGTCACTGCAGTCCTGAAGTGCACGGATGAAGCAAAGCAAACAGTACACTCCTTATTGCTAAAATTCTGCACACTTTCCCATATCGTGAATGGAAAGATTCATCTTTATAGTCCACTTACAATCCACACACATGATCATATCTGTAATGTATGTATGCAGGTGGTATTTTTTCCCATCATCTGGAAACTCATATAACAACTTTGACAGTGCTAGCATTCATCCACATATGCATGAGCAATGTAACTAATCACAGATGTGTGATCACATCAGCTCCAAATTAGGCAGCATCAGACTCACTCGAGTGTTCCTTAGGGCCACTTCAGTTTTAAGTGGCCACCACATTTGCTGCTTTAAATTAATTTTCAAGAGAAATATTTCTTTCTCCTCTTTTCATCATGAAACTCTCTTTCCAATCATAAAAAAAAAAAAGAAGAAAAAGAAAAAAGAATCATCCTGTGCACAATTTAGCTCTGCTAGATTCACATGAAAACCTTTTAAATCTCATTTTAAGTCACAATAGAGCTAGAAACAAAAATATTTATCTAACATTTACTTTTTCCATCTTCTAGTGGTATGTAACATATTTTACTCGCTTTGGAAGAACTAAAGATATTGGGTTTCAAGGCTGTGATATTTTCACGTGTATAGGTATTATTTTAGGTCACTTTGGGAAATACGTGAATGCTTTAGTTGCAATGTACCTTTGTTGCTGGAAACAAAGGAATTTTCCTTGGAACAGCAAATATCAGAAATACCTATATTATTATCAGCACTTAAAACTTCCCTATTTAGCCCTTCTGGGGTTCATGCAGAGATATAATCTGAGTAATTTAAATACCCCGTAACCATATTAAGAAGACTATTGAACCGGCCTGATTAATGCACACATTATCAGGGCTGATTGACAGGTACCAACTCAGTAAATGAGATTATGGATGTTCGACCATAAGAAAAATGCTATTTTTGCAGTCCAGTTTCCTTTAGAAGTACAGAGCTTGGTTTCTTGATCTGTCAGATCTCCTGCCTGTGTTTTTTACTCAATTAAAGATGACTATGTTCCACCTTCATCAGTCCAACATTTAAAAGCAGGCAATTAGTGGGTCTAATCCATCCCCACACATACTTACAGGTGGTCCTCGAGGTCCTATGAAGCCAGGGAGTCCTGGGCTGCCATTTTCTCCTTTATTTCCTTTAGGACCCTTAGGACAGAAATGAGACAGATACCAGCAACCCTTTCTCCAACATTTCTTTTCCAGAGCATGCATTTACAGATACACTGGAACTGGGAAATTTGACTGTAGCAGCAGGACTCCCAAAACTGACAGGGAAAGGAAGAACAAAGTCACTTGGAAGAGCAGATTGCAAACACCATGCTTGCATTATTAATAAGCTATGTGGGGTCCCTGTGAGAAGATGAAAAGGAAGTGACAATTATGGAAGCGACAGGAGGTATGTTCAGTGGCGACTCTGGCGCTGCCTGGCTTATAAGGTGGTGTTGCAGAGTGGAAAAGCTGTGACGTGCGGCGAGAGGGAAACGGTACAGATGGCCACACTGCTCAAATCTGAGAATACAATCAACAGACGGCTACTGAGTTGCTCTTTTGCCCTTATTTCCAGGTTCAGTTTAAAAAAAAACATCTGCCTTTTACTTATCTCTTGTGATATTCTGCCAAACAATCCCTTTTTCTTATATATCAGGGCAGCTTAAAAGGCAGTTCATGATACAAAGCCACTTTACACAGACTTCTGGTATACACTTCTGATATTTTTTTTTACTCTCATTTAATCTTTTCTTTCACAACTTTGTCCCCTGCCTTCTAATTCCACACATATCCCTTTTTCCTCTTAGAATAAAACTAGTCTTCATTTTAAGCCCGTCTTGTGTAAAGTGAGCACCAACGAACCCGACGGGCACAAAGCACATGGGGATGCCATTTGGGTAAGCCATCAGCCCCGGAGATTTCACATTGCTGTGTGCAGGCTCAAGCATAAACCCTGTGAAGTGGTGAAGTGGGATGGGCACTGGCAGCCAGCAGATGCAAAAGGAGAAAGCTCCTGGCAGGTTTTACCTTGTGATTACAAGTCAGCAAGTGAAGGTGGAAAAGAAACCCTTATTGCCACAATAAGCTTTCTCGCTTCTCCTTTTCTTTTTTTTTTTAATATAGAAATATAATATATTGGCTTGCCACGCCACATTTTGAAGGAAATTAGTGCATTTCCAGGCAAGCTGGAAATAAATGGATTTTGGTACAGCACATGGAAATGCTTCCCATAATAACCTTTATGAAAGGGAGAGGACTTATTTTAATGACAGAGAAGAATACTGATGAGATGACTGTCTGTTCTGCTGACCAATACTGTCTCATTGTTTCCCCTTTCTCATCCATCTGACTTTATCCTTTTTCAATCTCTTATGTTATTTTTGGACTGTAAATCCTCTGGAGCAGAGACTGCTGCAGTCTGTGTTTGCGCTGCCTGGTGAGCCCCCGGGTCACTAGCTGACTGTGTAGGTAATGTGATAACACGATGATGATTAAAAAATAACCCCCGTTCGGCACTCACAGGGCATCCCAAAGACACGGTGGCCTGGTGAAGACTCAGAAAACCAAAAAGCAGTACCAGAAATTAGGAACAGATATGATGAGAAGAAGAAATGAAGGTTGAAAAGGTACCAGCAGGGATCCACGGGGTAAGAAGTAATGGCAGTGGTCCCAAGACAGTAAGTAGAAGTTGTGTCAAGGAGAAAAAAGCAGTGGCACCAACTCTTGCCTGCAGAAAAGCTGCGAGACTGCACCACCCCTGTAATCTGTGAGTTATCACCTCCCAATGCAGAAAGGTGTTGCTTCTGTCTCTGTGACTGCTTAGGATGAGACATCCCTGCAGCAAAGCACTTAATGTGCACAGGGCACAAGCCTGTGTGCCAGGCTGAGGTTGCTTCATGGCATTGCAAGGGCCACAAAGAAGAGTGAAGTCCTGCTGCAATTGTTCAGATTTCTCCTGCTGTGCTTTTGTTTCTCTCTGAATCTACCTGCCCAGCAAGCTGTAATGTCTAGGTGGACAGAGGGAAAAGCCCCGCATTTCAATAGATGCTACTGGACACTTGCATGGATTTGCTGAATCCTGAACAATTGCCAGCAGCAGAACAGAGAAATAAAATCATCCTCACCGTCCCCCTTACAGCACTTCATTACCATGCTGTTCTTCCACACAGAATGGCCCCGGGGGTTTTCATTCTGCTTCATGATCTTGGTTTACTGCCCACTGCCTGCTCTTTCCCCAAGTGCCTGGGTAGGATTTTTCTGCTGCTGCTGTTCCTCAGTGGCACTCTGCCAACTCCCCGAGGCCCTCTCCTTCCTTGTGACAACTCTCTGCTGGCTGCACAGTCTCCGCTTGGCAAAATTAAGTGTACTGGTGAAGATGAGGCATGCCAATCTTTTTTTCCACACCGGGTAATCGATCATTCCCTTTTCCTGTGAACGCTTAACTTTTGTTGTGAAAAAACGATGACCCAGCTAGCAGCTCAATTCCAGGAACATAGCCAAACCCCCTCAGGTGCCATGGCCAGCCAGTGATTTTCAGATCACTGGTCTTCAGACACGGCAACTTCAGGGATGGTAAGCAGCTACACGTAACCCACTCCACCTATACTTCATCAGACACCTCCCCTTGACATAACTGCTTGCTGCACGAGCTTCCCTTTGTGGTACTTACTGGGTTACCTGCTGGGCCAGGTTCTCCTGCAGATCCAGGCGATCCGTTCTTGCCCTATGTCAAAAGGAAAAAGGTTAGTGAAGTAACGTATACCACAATTAAAAATAACCACCCACTGCTACACCAGCAGGCACCTCTTTAGCATCGTCTAACCTCCTCTCTTGGCAGACTACAGAGTAAGGATCTCATATTTTCAATTGACCCCACAACTTCTGCATCCATGGTTGCATGGTTGAGCCCATCTCAGGACAAAGAGTGAGGGATGTGGACCCAGATTCCCTAGTCTGAAGAAGACCTAACCAGCATTCCTCCTGCTCCATTTCTTCACCCTTATTTTTATCATATTTTAGGATGAGGGGTAACAGTTTTAAACTGAAAGAGGGGAGATTTAGATTTGGTATCAGGAAGAAATTCTTTACTGTGAGGGTGGTGAGACACTGGAACAGGTTGCCCAGAGAAGCTGTGGCTGCCCCATCCCTGGAGGTGTCCAAGGCCAGGCTGGATGGGGCTTTGAGCAGCCTGGTCTGGTGGGAGGTGTCCCTGCCCAGGGCAGGGAGTTGGAACTGGGTGATCTTTAAGGTCCCTTCTAACCCAAACCATTCTGTGATTCTATATGCAGCATCCTTCTATATGGATGGAGCCACCTACTATGGCAGCTCCAAGTTACTAGTGTTCAGACAAACCCCTTTAGTCCGTGTTTGAAGCACCTCTTGGCAACTTACTGAACAATGTTAAAGTGCTCCGCACTAGCCAACAGATACCTCCAGATCCCTCCACACCTTCCCGTTTTAGAAAACCTCCTCTCTCCAGTGATTGAGGCAGGTCCTGCAAATTACTGCCTACAATCTTCTTCTCAGGGCTGTCATCTGAATCAAGATCTAGAGGCCAGGCATCTATTTTTTAATCAACTCAGGCTTCCCCTTTTTTGGGGAATAGAGAGAAACACTTGTTCTTAAGCCTTGAGGCATTTGATACTTGCCTGGCACTAAACAACTCAGAATGAGGACCTGTTTCTCACCACTCCTTATCAAAGTAGCTGAGCTGACCATCTACACTGACTAAAGTTTGGTGAAATGAAATTCTACACCCTGCTCCTCTCTCCTCCAAGCTCACTATGCAGAAGTGGTTTTCACTGCATTGGAGATGACCATAAAGACCAGCCCTTTTAATGGGGATATTCAAAATCGTGCCTCACGCTCCTTTACTAGAGAAGAAACAAAGCAGAGGAAGAACAAGAGAAGCTGATACTTTGCCCTCCAGCATACAAACCCCACAGTATCTCTTCTCCAAAGACGAACACAGCCTGGAGTTAATGATAATTTCTGTCTCCTCAAATAATTTTATTCATTGCTAGTGTTGTGCAGGGGCATGACATGTGAGTGAATGGTGCCAGCAATACAGGAATAATGAGATAAATTACAAAGTAGACACAGGAGGTCTCCATATGTTCCTGCAGTCTAATTCAAACCCCTACCCTCCCAGCTCAGAGGGACCTGCCGCTCCAGCTCCCGGCATTGCTGGCTGAATCAGCATTTTGCCCTAATTATGGAACATGTTGTAGAATCTGTTTCACTAGCAGGTCTTCTGAAAAGTATCACTCATTGCAACATATTAAAGATGCGCCCAGGTTCAACAACAGAGACCTGCATTCAAATTTAGAAAGGGTTGATTTTTAAGAGCGAATTAAAAAAACCATTAAAGGAATAAAAGTAATTTCTCAGCCATCCCAAATGACACTTTCTGAAATGTCAACTAAATTGCCATTTCTCTACTGAAGTTGTAATAGAACTCTACAGGTCTTCCATTAAACAAAACTTCTCCTAAAATTATGTTGGGGTTTGTTTTTTTTTTTTTCAGAAGAAATTTCAGAGACCATGACAAGAATGAACAGGATCACAACTGGACCCCACATATCTCAAACTATGCACCCACAATTAGTGTCTGCCTTTGCAAACCGAGGCCCTGCGGGAAGTGAGTGTGATGCCAGAGGCAGGACTGGAATATGAGCCCTTCTGACGCTGCAGTCCTGGCAGAATCCATTTTTCCCACCAGGTCAGCAACCATCACTTCATTGCACTATTATAAGTCTACACCAGTTTCTAGCAATATCTGTCTTTCTCAAAGTAGGCAAAGCGTTTTAATGAAACATCACTTGAATCTTGCTTAAGACTCTGTCTTAACCGCTACTTATAGGATCCGAGACAGACTCTTCTTCCAAAGCAGCATTCTGGGCTGCAGGATATTGCTTCCCATGATATACAATGTACCTCCAGAAATGGTTTGTCAGGAGGGAAAACTCACCGGCTGCCCTCTGAGTCCTCGAGGGCCCTGCGGTCCTATGGGACCTGTTTCACCCTGAAATGAAGAAAAGTAATCTGGTGAGAGGGAATGATCTGACATGAAGGCAAGCAAATAGGCATTTAAAAATGTTTCTACTAAATTAGGCTGTTCACGTATTAGAGGGAAACAGCATTAAAAAAAAAGCGTCACTACCACCTTTCAGTCCTGTATGAGGAAGAACAACCTTTTGAATTTTAAAACTCTGTCATTAAATGCAGTCTGATTACAGGCAGAAACCATTATTATCAGGTTATCTTAAAGCTTGTTTTCTCAGGGGCGGAGACTCTCCAGTATTTCTCAAAAATTGATGACTTTATTCTCTCTTGGGGGAGGCTTAAGACCGGCTTCTATCTTCTCTGAGGGGTTCCCTGAGGTCTGTCTTCCATTTTACTTTGAAGGGTACCATTTACAGCACAACAGTTTTCCAGTGGTACAAGGGGGTGCAAATGAGAAACCATTTCCCCAGGTCCCACGGCAATGGCACATCAGCTGCTTGATACATCGCCCAGCAGACGCTGCGGGATCCCACGTCAGCCGCGCTCTCCCGGGACTTTGTTATGTGACTGCGTTTGACACGAATAACGTCAGAGGATCTGTTTGTACCGTCTCTCTTTCCTCTGAGCGGCAGTGCCTTATTCCGTAGGTATTTCGTAGATTCCCAAGGAGCTACGCAGGCAGTAAGGTACGGCTTCTGCAGAGGAAGCGTGACAGAAGCTGGCCCAGTGGGACCTGCGGAACGGAGCACTGCTTGGAGAGGGGTGGCAGAAAGCAGGTCCGTGGCTTTGCAGCCCAGCCTGGGATTCAAACAACACAGCTTTCTCTGCCCTTCCAAAGATACAACTGACATTTAAGTGTCAGCAGCTGAGCAGTGACAAAGGCCCTCAAATTCTTTCTTACCCTAATGATCTTTGCACAAATTATCCCCTGTGCACCACTGCAGCAATTCACCCTTTATTGCAGTTTCTGCAGTTGCTTCGGGTCAGGGTTGCTGTGAATTAAAATTTTCATTTGTCAGGGAGAAGGAGGTTAGTTTCTGCTCAAAATGGTATACTTACATCCTTCCCTGGTGGCCCCTCACGCCCAGCAGGACCTGTTGCACCTGGCTCCCCCTGCATTTCCGCAAAAAGGAAAGAGAGAGCAGCTCAAGGTTAAAGACAGACCAGTAGCACCACTATAAGTGGTGTGGGGTTTCTCCAATATTGGACTCAGCTCAGTGAAAACTTTTTTAAAGCCAACAAGAGTCTCGTACATCACACGTGACATGCAGCTTATTAAAATAACTCAGAAGCCTCTTCTGTAAGTGGTGCACAAGGCAGTGCACTGCTTTCCAGCAGAATATTTGCTACTGCTGGTACCGTCACTGGAAACCACCAACCTATTCATGGTACAGAAACTGCTGTAACGAGGAGTACCAGCACTGGATTTTCCAGCTAAGCTCCTGCAACCAGAGCATTTTATTTCCCTGTAAAAATCACGAATTAGGCAGAAGGACATTCAGTTTTGTATTCCACTTACTACAGCCAGGAGCTTTTAGTAATGCATTGTTCAGAACTGAGAGATCAACATTTCATGCAGGACTTGAGTGTTGGGGTTTATGATCCAGAGGCAATTAAGTCAAAAGGCTGGAGAAATTCTTACAGAGTTACAGGAATTCTCATTTCTGTAAGTTTTGTCCCTCAACTTACTTTGTACTTCTTAGGCATTTTTGGAGGAGAGGTGATACTTGTCCAACAAGTGTGGTAGGTTTCCTCAACTTGAATATCAGCATTAGTACCAGGGATGTGGTATGGAGGCAGACTTGAAACTTTCTCAAAAAGGGAGCGTGAGAGAACTCATCTTTACCAGCTGCCTCACCTTACCTGGAAGCAGAACTTCAGCAGCGGGAATGAAGACAGCTGCTGTGATTGTATGCTATGGGCATCACCCATGGAGTTGCGGTTGAAAACAATCACGTCAGACGCAGACCTGTCATCATTTTTACCCACTGCCTGAGAAAGGTCAACTTCAATTCACACAATCTTTCTCCAAAGGATAATTAAGCATGTGGTACATGTTACTTACCCGGGGACCTGGGGGACCTGTATCACCTCTCTGTCCTTTGAAACCCTACAACAGAGAATTAAATCAATAATTATCCATTACCTTGACGCATGAAACACTAAGAAAACTCTAGCTTGAATGTATACTTAATAGCGTTCCCAATTTTGCCTAAGATTACCGGGGACTGCTCAGCATAGAGCTGCCATGTCCCAGGGAGTGATTAGGAAGGGCCACATCACAGGAAGAAAGACCTTTCCATAGCTCCTTAGGCTGCAAGACCAAGACTGTATTGTGTGTATTCCTGGGGTGACCAGCCAATTTTTTTAACCTTAAATTTCATTGTCGCTATCCTTTCAGAGAACACGTCACAGAACAAGGACGACAGCTGTGACCGTGCTTTCTGGTAGAAGGGGTGTCATGAGGTTATGTGCTTTGACTTCTAGGTAACGGACCTTCTCCAAGTGTCAAGGGTTTGGAAATGCCTGTGTTCGATTTTTGTTGATTATTTATTTAGTCACAATGCTGTGACTATTCTCAGTCAGGCCAGCTCTTTGGTTATATGTCTGCATCAGTAAGGGGCTTCATCTGCCCAACAAAATCTTTCCAGTTACAGAACAGAAGAGTGACTGGATTGAACCCATCAGAGAAGCACTTACCGGTAAGCCTCTGGCACCCTCCTGGCCTGGGAGCCCTGGTTCTCCAGGCTTTCCCTATGGGAAACAATCATGTTCATGTTAGTGAGAGACACAGGTCCATCTCTCTGCTGTTGAAAACTCTTCCCACTCTGCTCCCTCAGATGTAATAACGCTGAGAACTGTGATTGCCCAGGGTTTCTCAAGCAAGGTTGGAGCCTGAGCATGCGAGGACAGTAGTGACAGACGTTCCCATACATACCCTTACCTGCAGTTTCAGAGAATCATAGAATAGAACCATAGACTTGCCTAGGTTGGAAGGTCATCAAGCCCAACCATTAACCTAACACTGCCAAAACCACCACTAAGCCATGTCCTTCAGCACCACATCTACACTTCTATTAAATACCCCCAGGGATGGGGATTCCATCAATTCCCTGGGCAGCCTTTTCCAATGCTTAACAACACTTTCAGTGAAGAAATTTTTCCTAATACCTAATCTAATCCACCCCTGGCGCAATTTGAGGCCACTTCCTCTTGTCCTATCACCTGTTACTTGGGAAAAGAGACCAACCCCCACCTCACAAAACCTCCTTTCAGGTGGTTGTAGAGAGCATTAATGTTTACCCTCAGCCTGCTTTTCTGAACACAGCCTTTGAGGTTCAAAGCCAGCTTACACCTTTGGACTGGTGCACCTTTACAGTGTTTTAACGTTGAAGGGGTAATACCAGTAACTACATCAATACCTAGTCAGCACATACAAAATCATCACCTGCACGTAGTAACCAGGTGTTTTGATGCAAGCACACAACTATCTGCAGCTGCTGTGACAAGAGCTGCTCCACATACCAGTTGTCCTTGTAACTGGGGACTTGGCTCTTCACGGAATCACCAAGTGCCGTTTGACAAGTCACAGAAAGAGGTTGGCAATGCCAGATACTGGAGGCACATTCTTCATATGACAAACACAGTTGCAAGGAATAATATTCACTGCCCAGTTTATTAAGATTTCCTTTTGCCTGACAACTTCATGGCTCAGCTTTTTTCACTCAACAAATGCAAGTACAGACTAAGTAGAGAAACTCAAATAATAAACCTCTAATCCTGTACAACAGAACTGTCACAGAGCAATCCAGAAAAGGCTTCTTTAAAGATACCTCCTCTAAACTTTTTATGACCCATAATCTTTTACCTAAAAAATAGATCACTAGGTTTAATGTTACAAGACAACCTTCTTTCTCTGCAACATTTACAATAGCTGTAAAAGTGGAATCACTAAGTCTTAGTGTATTTATGGTAGCTGTAAAAGTAAAAGAGCACAGTTTCTCTCCAAGATTGCTAGTGTGTGACTCTTATAAATTGCTCAAGACAATACAGTCCCTCTGGTGTTAAAAAAAGACATGCAAACAGGCTCCCTGCCCCTATTAAGGAATCCATAGATAGGCAGCTCCAAAAGCAACAACTGGATGCAGGCTCTGATTGCATAAGTGAAACAGTTTTAAATAACGTTACCGGTTCCCCAAGAGATCCTGGCTTGCCATCTTTGCCGTCATTCCCAGCAATGCCCTGTAAATGGAACGCAAAACAGGGTATAAGGAAGGAGTCGATAGGAAAGACTGGTGTGGGTTTTGTCACTGTGAGTTTCACAGTGACAGCTCTGCTTCATCATGGCATACTTATGTTTGCCTAACCCTCCAAAAACTACCTTATTTCTGTGGCTCAGCCATAAACCTCTCCTTGCCACACCACTCTAACAGCATAAACTGTTTCCCTTTCCAATATGGCATGTCTAAGGGGTTTCCTCCTTCCTGCGAGCACTCCAACTATCTTAAAACAGGATTCTAAAAACAGCTGTTATAAATCACTATAATTTCATTCTCTTCATTCATCTAGGCCTCTTTGTGCTAGAAATAGCTCTGGCCCTATCCCTATGACAGATTAAAACAACCCAAAGTCTTGTGCTAATACATTTTCCAGAAGAGAAGAGGCTATGCCCAAGACGTACTTGAACTTGAGTCAGGGCAAAGGAATTATTTTGATTGTGGATTCAGATAAAGACAGTATTCCCGTCCATGAATTCTTGTGCCCTTACTTTGGAGATATTAGTTGATTTTTGTGCTTTGCATAAGAACATGTCTTCCAATGAGATAAAGAACAGACTTGATTAGCGTAAAATTAACACTTAGCTTTAAAGGGATCGAATACAGCATTCACACTGTCCTGGACCAAGGACATAGCGTCAACATGACAGATACTGTTACATGCATAGCTTTCAAAGCACCTCAAAAATGTCACCTGTTTGTTTTACACACCTATGTGTTTATGAACATTTTAATGCATTGAATGAGAAGGAGCTGAATTGCACTCACTGGAAGTCCAGGCAACCCTGGTGGGCCCTGTGGACCTGGAGGGCCATCTTTACCCTGGAAAAAAAGCAGAAACACCACGGGTCAGACAAGATCCTCAGATGCTTTTATCAGGTGAAGACTTATCAGATGTAGAGTTTGACAAGGGACAACTGTGAGAAGCTGGTCTTGTAGCCCATGTCACACAGTGTATGAGGTTTCCTTGAATTCCTTATAGTTCAAACTGGAGGGCTTTATTCTCACATAAAACATCCAGTATTAATTTAAGTTATTACAGATGGAGAAACCGCTGAAATCACTGGTATTTTTTTTTCCTGAAGTTTAATTATATTTAGCATTTAGTCCTCAACTTTATGTGTGAGGTGCCCAGCCAGGAAGTAGAAGATCTATATTTTATACCTATGAAATGAGTAGTTATGAGAAGTTCCTTGCTGATAGTCCCAAGAAATCCCTTTACTCTACAGGACTGCCCAATAGCATCCCACGTCTTTCACAGTGTCTCAACCTTGATCACCCATTTGAAAGGGAATTTCAGCCAGCCTGTCCATGTAGTTTCTGGCCTCTCTGCTGAGAGTGCTCACTGATTTCATAACAGCCATCAGAAGGACCATCACTGTTCACTTCCGATGAAGTTCAGGTTGAAATGGATCTGCAAAAGGCACCTTTCTCATTAGGAAACCCTGCTCTAGAAGTTAATCACAGAATTACACAGTCTTAAACAGTTTCAGCTCAACAGCATGCATTACTCAGGGAAGGTTCTTATTTTCCTTTTCAACCTGAAGTCAGCGTCAATCAGATTACCTGTCTCTCCCAGGGTTTTCTGATGCACTACCATAATGCAGCATCTGAACACCCTTCAAATGAAACAGCAGTAGCAAAATTCTTCATGGACCTCTTGAAGGTTACATCTGTACTAGTATTTTCAGTAGTTCTAGGGAATAGTCTCAGGCCCTGGAATCTGTCCTCAGCACAGGAAAGACATGGACCTTCTGGAGCAGGTCCAGAGGAAGGCAACCAAAATGATCAGAGGGCTGGAGCCCCTGTGTTTTGAGGACAGGCTGAGAGAGTTGGGGTTGTTCAGCCTGGACAAGAGAAGGCTCCAGGGGGACATTATTGTGACCTCTCAGGATTTAAAAAGGGCTTATAAGAAAGACAGGGACAATTTTTTTTTTATCAGGGCCTGTTGTGATAAGACAAGGGGTAATGGTTTTAATCTAAAAGAGGGAAGACTTAGACTAGATAGAAGGAAGAAATATTTTACGCTGAGGGTGGTGAAACCTTGGTCCAGGTTGCCCAGAGAGGTGGTAGCTGACATTCCAGGTCAGCTTGGATGGGGCTCTGAACAACCTGATCTAGTTGAAGATGTCCCTGCTTATTGAAACAGGGGCTGGACTAGGTGACCTTCAAAGGTCCCTTCCAACACGAACTATTCTATGCTTCTGTGATCTGAGCAGTCTGTGTTGTGACAGCCTTCAAAAATGTTGCTGGTTTCATTTTGACAATCCCCATGCACAGTTCAGGTGTTAGCCTGGGTCATGAAGCATCCTAACAGATTTAGTCATCCTGTTCTAGAGGCTAAGAGATGTTATTAGCAAGGACAGACAGACAAGAGGTACAAAAACCTCCTTAGAGGTCCCATGGACTAGACTACACTCTGTCTAATTTGGAGTTTCATTTGGTGAGAAAACAAAACTGCAGGAACTGAGTAATCTGTGGCTATTTGTGGGGTCCTACTTGCAGGCATAGATTTGATTCAGGATGAATAGTTTGGGGAGCTTTCAAATGACATCACATGGGTTCCAGCTCAGCTTTACTTCCCTGAGATAAATATAAGTGAAGATGGTGATGAAACACAATGTTTAGAGCTTACTATGTCTCCTGGGTTTCCTGCTGGTCCTATTGGTCCTGGTGTCCCATCTGGTCCCTAAACAAAATAAAGCAGAAACAACATGAGTGATTAGCACATTTTGTAAGTTTGTCAACACACTCCCTACCACAGCTGGCAAGACTGGAGTTTTCTTCAGTCATTCAGTTCAGCATTCATTCCATCATTTCCTCATTCATTGCAGCAAAGCAGTGCCAACCTCTGCATGCAATCTGCCTTCAAAGCCAGAAATAGTCAGATATTTGAGTTCGGACCTGGTGCTTCCTTCTGAAAATAGGGGACAAATAGGAAAAAGCCAATCTTGTGACAAAAATAACCCTGAAGAACAGAAAATATGGGAGCAGTTTGAAGTGCACTCTGTGGCAGGCAAACTCCTGGAGCAACGACTCAATGCACACAGAGGAAAAAGTCAGCAAAAGCTGAAAAAAAAACATCTAGGGGAACATCACATTTTGCTCTTCTTTGACAGGCTCGTTTTTACTTTGCACATTTCTTTTGGCTGTGAGTCTATTCAGAGGGTCTCAAAGGACAATTTTAAAGGTTTTAATCCTACTGGAATAACCCTATGGCTGTGGCAGTATGTGTGTGTGTTATTAGTTTCTCCAAAAATAATGCTCATGGGAGCACAAATGACCCATAAAGCAGGTCCACGTGTTGTCCCAGTGGCAAAGCATACAGCATCACTTAGGCACTGCTACCATCTGAAAACAGAATTTTAATCTAATCCTCTTCTCTGGTACCTCCTGTCATTTAGTCAGTGCAATGTAAATTCATCTTTGAAGAGACTGTGCTGTTCCCCAGAAAAGACAAAGGCTGCACACCCTCAGCATGGCAGAGCCAAACTGCACTGTAAGCATCAATATGAGTGGTGATGACTATAGGAAAAGAAAGGCACTTTGGAGAGAAAATCCCTTCATTAAGGAAAAGTCCCAACTCTTGGAGGGCGTAAGCAGTGATGAGCCAAGTTATTGCAGCCCTGCTTCTGCACAGTCACCCCTTTTTAAATACAGAGTCACAGTTGTATTCGCAGAGAGAGTAGAGCTAGAAAAGAGAACTGTGACGGAGAGGTACGCCTCTCTTAAATTAAAGGCCTTTTAATTCAAAAATAATCCACAGGATATGAAAAATGGAGAAAATCCTGTCTCATACCACTATGTAAAATTGAGAACTAAAATACTCTTAGATCTGCCGGCTCTAGACTGACAACCTATTCCACATGTAAGAAAACACCTATACACATTTTACTAAATAGTCTCTGCGCACGTTTTCATGATCGTTGCCTTGTATGAAGAGAGCAACTGAAGCTTAGCATCAATTTACAGAGTTGAAGCAATCAGCGAAAAGTGGTCAATGTATTAAATAGCAATTACCATGAGTGGGGAGCTCTATGACACCCAGGGGACCATTAGGAACCCGCTGGAAAATGCAAATGCAATGCATAGAAAGGTGGGAATGGTCCTTTCTTCCATATGGAGCTTGCAACAACCTTTATTAGTAAGAAAAACAGAGGATCACGTTTCAACAGAGGAACTTACAGGTGGACCAGGGTTTCCAGGAGCCCCTGAGAAGCCAGGCATTCCAGGGTGGCCCTGCAGAAGGAAAAGAGACATTCTTTATGCATTATTCACATCTCTACTTGTTTAAAAGTTGATATTGTGAGGTAACATCAAAATGAGACAATACACAGAGACAATACACTTTCTGTATGAGAAAATAAGGAACCGTGGTTTTTTTAAAGCAAAACCGTGGTTTTCAAAGCACACATTTGAGAAATAAAGATAGTTAGAGTTAAGGTGTATGTAACGTGCACTTTAGTCTATATTAATGTGAGATGAGAACAGATATTGTGGAATTGTACAATGCAGGAGATCAGGCAGGAAACCACACCTGTTTAAAATATCCTACAAATGTAATTGAAAAGGTGCTGATTTGCACCTTAAACTATTGACTCAGACCTTGGCAAAATTAACTATGAAAGTTTGCTCTAATTTAGACCATTCTCCTTTTTTCTGGTGCATCTCAATCCCTCACAGAAGAGGTCATCCTTACATTCATCTTTCAGGACAAACACTGGCTTTTTCAACCCAAAGACACCTGACCTGGATCTCATCTAGGCATTATTTGGTGAAATGACTAAAGGTTGTGTAATGTAGACAACTGAAAGAGAAAACAGATCATACAATCATAGAACTGCTTGGGTTGGAAGGGACCTTTAAAGGTCATCTAGTCCAGCCCTTGTTTCAATAAGCAGGGACATCTTCAATTAGATCAGGTTGTTCAGAGCCCCGTTCAACCTGACCCTGAATGTTTCTAGGGATGGGGCATCTACCACCTCTCTGGGCAACCTGGGGCAGGGTTTCACCAGCCTCAGCATAAAAAATGTCTTCCTTCTGTCTAGTCTAAATCTACCCTCTTTTAGCTTAAAACCATTACCCTTTGTCCTATCACATTAGGCCCTGCTAAAAAGGCTGTCCCCATCTTTCTTATAAGCCCCCTTTAAGTACTGAAAGACCACAACAAGGTGTCCCTGGAGCCTTCTCCTCTCCAGGCTGAACAACCCCAACTCTCTCAGCCTGTCTTCATATGGGAAGGCTTTTATTGGACATGGGGATAGAAGCCTGTGGAAGACTGCTACAGCACTCTTCAGCATAGCCCATTTGAGGTTTATCAGTGATGAAGAGCTCCCATCTTCTGCCTCTGAGAAGGGTATTCCTCTACTGACGTCACAGCAGTTATTGATGAAAGAACAATCACAGTGATGGCACTGTTGCAAACCACAGCCTATTTTACCTGTTCACCTTTTTCTCCAGTATCCCCAGTCATACCACGGTCTCCTTTAGAACCCTAATAATGAAAAAAAAATACCATTGAAAGTCACTTAGATTCAGTACTGTGTCACCTTTTTGACTTATTTCATAAAGCACTTGGATATTTGAGCATAAAACACATAAATTCGTACGGAGTCCTACTTGCGCCCTCCTCTTAAATTCTTCCCTAGACTTTCACTACCAATGTTGGAGCCAGGAATATATGTGAAGAATGGCCTTCCAGCTGATCCACCATAGCCCTTTTTTTTTAATTTTGTAGTCTTATGGACATGAAGAGGAGTTACACATCCTTAGAAAGCAGATAGGTTTTTAGGAACATCACAAAATCAGATCTTGGAATCATCTGTCCCAACAAAGGCATCCACAGTATGAGCTAGTAATCTCCTCTCCCTTCTGGGACAGCAGCAATAAAACCCGCATTTCCAAAGTGCAGTCAGAAAATTGATACCCAGAAGTGTACCCCTCTTTCTCTCTCTCTTTCTGTCTTAGTGACAATTGAGCAGAGGCAGCTAGGTCAAATGTAGACCTCTGTATTATTGGTGCTTGCAGTGAAATGTGATGAATTTCACAGTGAAAAATACTGAGGTAATGGGGAACAAGTTATGAACAGTGCACAGAACACAAATGAATCATTGGCCATGGAAATAATACTCTGGTTTACTACATGAGAGCTAGGAGACAAACGGGGGAGGGTGATTTATTAATTAAAAGAGGCCTAATTCATATTGCCAGAAGGCATGAAGCTGCTCATAAGAAAAGATCTGCAGTTCTACTGCTCTACTTCAGAATGGGACCTAAACACTAGTTTGTATGTAAGTGTTGGTAAGGGTCATGTACTACATCTTCAAAAGTGCAGAGCTCTTTGGGTCTTTCACTGCGAGGATCCTCCTAGTGTATTTAGAAAGGAGTCACAAAGACTACCTTTGTGTTTGCACCTTCTTAGGGGGTCTTACAATATTATTTTAACATTTTGAAACTCTGTGAATCTGCCTTTTTACTGACTATAAGTTAGACTATTTATCAATTACTTGATTTTATTTTATGCACATGTATAGTTTAAAATCGGTCCTGTTACTTCACCTAAACATTCCATCTTGCTGCCCAAATCTCTGCTTTCTCATAGCATATAAGAAAGCAGCAGACATCGTAGGTCTCAGACTAATTGATGTTTCTACCAGTTATTGTCTTTATGGATTACTAATTCTTTTGCAAATTTTATCCTGCAACATACATTTATTTTGATCAACCCTATATTTACTTTTGAGACTCTATTGCTCTCCCCACCACACTTTTAATTGCAAGACATAAAATTAATTCATGAATCTCTATTAGTTTGTTCTACACTCCAATAAGCATAAATACAAAAATGTTAAAAGAGCAGAAGCTGTTTTAGACAGTAGGACAGTAATGCAGGGAAGTATGGAGGAAACGGTCGTCCATCATGAAATCACCTTATCTCTCCCTCCATTGATTTCATTTGATTTATTTCACATTAGGCAGTTGTAAAGGTTTTGATTGTGACCAGGCACCGGCATTGTGAGCAGTCTGATGACAGACCTCTTCGTGGGAAACACTTGAAATGTGACATTTCTAGAAGCCTTCATACACTGGAAGTTTTATGTTGGCCTGTGTCCCTAGACCATTAGGCAGAAGCATATAGCTGAAACAAGGAGTTCTCCCTACAGCATGTCTCAGGAAACATTCAGAGTCTGAGATAAAACCACCATGGCAGATAGTGTACGTGGAGCCCAGCAGCCCATTGCATCACCCTTAATTTAAGTGATTCTGTGATATAAGTTTCAAAGAGGAGAGAAACAGGCAGGGTGGCTACTGCCGAGGCTTTAATTTCTTCCTCTCCTGATTTGTATTGAAATTTACTCTCAAGTCCTTATCTGTCATCAAAACACCAAGGTAATGAAATTCGACATCAAGAATCAGGTCCTTCACTTGTCTCTGTCTGTGTCTTTGTGTGATCAAAGGGATCAGAAGATGCTATTTAGGTGAAACAGTGTTTGTGTGGGGAGCTGTACAGTTCTGTGTGCATGTGGCACTCCAGAGAATTGCCGGTATAGGGCCCACCCAACAGGCCAGTCCTACTCTTTGCACAGAGATAGATGTGACCAAGATCCTGTTTTGGCCAGTACTACCTAGTCACAAATAAGTTTTCATTAGGCAGCTGAAGAAAACCAACCAACCTTTGGGCCATCCAGCCCAGGTGGGCCTGCAGGACCTCTAGGACCAGCATTCCCCTGCAATGCAGAAGAGGTAGAGATGAACATTAGTTTAGTCCATCGAATCCTCAGACATCTAAAAAAGACTCAGTAGGTCGTTGATGAAAAAAAAAAATAAAACCAACTGTTTAAAAAATATTATAAGAAAAACAAGGTTACACAGCATCCAAGGTATGGTCACTTCCCCAGTTCTCTTACCATTTTCCCATCCTGGCCATCTCTACCTGGTGGTCCTCGGAGACCTTTATCACCTTTGAAACCTGGGATGCCTGGCAGTCCTGGAGGGCCAGGAGGGCATTCACTGCACACGTCCTAGGAGAGAACATGGAGAAGTAAATGAGCAATAAAATGAAGGTCCTTAGCAGATACTACAGACACCCATTATGAATGTGGCAGCGTGGTGCTAGTACAATAACATAGGCCTTTGCAGTTTGACCACACTGGGAAGGATCTGTGTTACTTTGCCTTACAGAAATGAAATGAGGACAGTGTGGAGCAGAGCAAGGGTCAGCAGCTGAGTTCTCACATGATCCCATGGGGAGTTTCGATCAGTTCTATCAGTTGAACTGTTCCTAACTGGTCATCCAGGACCAAGAAACCAAGGAAAAGCTCTTCCCAATGGGGAGGTCAGACAGCTGCAAAGCAAGACTGTGAAGAACAACATTGTTTTGAAGCTACAAGATTACTAGAAAACTGTGTCTGCACCAGTCTGAAAGAGCTGGGTTACTGCTCAGAGGGCAGATTGCTAGGGAAAACCCAGGTGCAGCACAGTGTCAGAAAGGGTGCTCTGCAAAGGAGACTGTATTCAGCAGCTAGCGTAGCCAACAACTCATCCAATGGAGTACATGAAGACCAAGTGAATGTCACAGCGCCCTGGCCAAATTCTGTCATGAAGAATTACTATCTCCTTCCTTCCAAAACTCTTTGAAGCATCATCTCAGTAGTCTTTACATTTCTACTACCCTGAGGAAATGAAATACTATGGGTATGACCTCTCCATTTCAAAGGCAGACTCCTTTCAGCCAAAGGGGAGTGAATTCTGCTTATAGGAGAAAGCATAGTGCAACAGATAGATCATCAGGCCAAGAGTTAGGAGACCTTGTTCCAACACCCACCTCTGTCAATGATTTGTTGCAAAATTGTGGAGTAAACTGTCTTGCTAAGTCTCAGTCCCTACATCCATATTTCTCTACTTACAATACAAGTGCATGAGAAACACCCTGGGCAACAGAGCCCTAATTTCATCTGGGATTTCAAAGTACTGCTGTATATAGAGTTGTACCAAATGTGGAGTGAAAAAGTACCAAACAGAAAGAATAAGCAAGGTGTATGAGTGTGTTTAACCATGACATAATCAAAGGAAGGAAACAAAGGAACATCGAAATAACATCCGGTACCCAAAAATCAGTCACTTGCTATTGTCTGTATCAGAAATCCTGAACAATAGCATACATGAGATCTCCAGAAAAATACTTGGCTCCATAGGAAAGACAGCTCTTCAATGAAGGCATTTCACAGTAGCAATCTCAAAAGGGTCCTTTTGTTAATGGGCTTGGTAAAAAAAGGTAATTTTTTAGTTTCTTTAAATCAATAAGAAAGGATTTCTTGACATGTCCCAAGACTGTTTAAAAATCTCCCAACTCAGCCCATGTAAATCTGTAAAGATTTTGCAGTCAGCACCTATCAAATACTGACTTATTTCCCAGATAACTCTCTACATGGAGAGTAAAAGCAGACAGGCAGATCATCACTTTCGAAATGTGGATGCACCTAGGGTCAATTACGTGCATCCTTTTAGACGCACTCTGCAAACTGGCTTTGCACCCACAGTTCAAAACTACTCCAGTCACTGTTGAAGCTATATGCGAAAAATCAGACGTTTTATTAAAATAGTTTCCATTTTCTGGTTTAGATGATACGGGTTGACAATGTTTATTTCTTCTTGGGAATTCATGCCTCAGAAAGAGCTGAAAAAGTCTCAGAGCTTTTGTAACATACACTGCGTTATAAAGATCTTTGTAGGTCATTTCACTGCTGGGGACGGTCAAAAGGCATTGGATTTTGATCCCCAGCACGTGCTGTAGTGTCCCAATAGCAGTGCAAGTAGGAGCCCTGCAAGTTTCAAGCTTTGACAGAGTGTTTAAAGGCACCTTTTCCGCCTGTAGCTCAGACACTTTCCCATCACAGAGTGTTAGTCAGGTCTGAATCAAACATACAGGTAAATTCCCACCATCATCAAAGGCTGATTACCTTTACTAAGAGGTTTATGTCCTCTGGAGAGAGCAGGGGTGAGGAACCCTGTGGAATGAGAAATTCATTATTTCAGGCAAGTTTGAATGCATCAAGGTATAAGAAATTTTCCTGAACACGCTTATGGACTCTTATTGGTTTCCCTTGCCCTGGCAACGACTCACTGGGCCAAACACATACTTGCTGCCCTACGTTATCAATGCACTCCATCACACCTGAGATGTGTTGAACTCTTCGTATGTAGGAAATACAGTTCTTGCCAAGGGTACTGCACAGCAGTGCTAAGAAATTGCCTTTACAATTTTGGGGTTTATTTGCATGCAGGATATGCAGTTACTTTCACGCTGTTCCAAAGCCATCACAGGTATTTTTATCATAACCCCTTAGTGGTTCTTAGTGTTTTTCCAGTTCCTCTGCAGGGAAGAGCAGCAGTGGAAGTACAGCGAAGTGCGCTTCTGAGGTGAGGTGTACAGGTGGAAACAGTTAAAAGGAAGATGTAATATAGAAGTGAAGTTACATACTGGTTTTCCAGGAGGTCCTCTCTCCCCTGGATTTCCAGGTAGACCCTATAGATCAAGAGAAAATAAAAAATGTGAAATTATCATACAATAACCCACAGTTGTCCCCACACTCTGCTGACTGCTCTGGACTAGCACACATTTTATTTTCTGCCACTGAGCACCACTGTTCTTTGCATGTGACAAACAGTAAATTCCTTTAAATATCTGCAACTTTAAAAGTTATCCCTCTCAATTTTTTGCCATCTCTTAATCACACCCTCTCAACCCCTCCTAAATCTCACTTATCTACCGTATGACGCTGTTAAATTCATTTGAGTCACACAAAGACTAAAATTGCTTTAGCTTGTCTCCTGGCTTCAGGAAACACTCAACTGCAATGGTGTGAAGGACGAAGCTTTAAATCCCTGAAGACACTTGTAACATGCAAAATCAAGACCTTGCTTTGCACGAGCCTTGCAAACAGGTGTATTGGTATCAGTTTTCATGAAATGAAGGCATAGAAATGACCATCATCCTTAGAATTTAAGGTCCATGAAGTCATGGTTTGGAAAAGGGACATCGTCCCTTCAATGGGCATCTCTTGCCTGTTGTTAGCAAGTCATTACTTTATTAAAAAAACCCAACAAACAATAAAGAAATTTAAGTCCAATTTAAGTCACCACTTGCGGTGGTGATTTAAGTTTGACTGGGTGAGATTTCCCCAAACCATTCTCTCCTAAATTCCTGTATCCAGCTGGCCCATCACCCTCTGTCATCAATCAAGCACATGCATGTTCTTTCCATACGGAGTACCTTAAAGAACACAAAAAATATCTTCTCACTATCTTAACCACATACAAAAAGCTATCCTACACAACCATTTTGGCATCTGCAGGAACAGTTTCTACAGACCTTTTAAAGGCACCTTATCTGTGTTCAGTTTAGTTGATTCTGCAGCAGGACCCACCTGGAGATGTCTCTGGGATGGTGCCAGATTGCCCACCCAGGATGTTAATCAACACACTGAAGATACAAGTAGTGGCTTTCAATCAGTCTAGGCTCAGCAGGGGCTTCCTAGGGGACTTTCTGAGACCGTCCAAAATTTCCACCTGCAATGTTCCTTTACAAATTGGTCAAATGCTTTGTCAGAAAGGCGATTAGGTGTTCTGTCAACCACCTTGTCTCATGTTGGTCCACTGTCTACAACAAGTTCATTGTATTTTTTATGCAGAGAACCAGATGGGGAGTTACTTGGCTGCCTGAAGATTAATGACTTAAGTGCACTGGGTGTGCACACAAACAAAGTCGTGATACCCTGCTGCACCATAGTTACGCCTATAGACCAAACTGGAATTTCGTCCTTGTAACTCACTTATAAATTAAATTCTGTATTTCTTGCTACAGAAGAGATAAAATGGGTAAATATGTTGATTGTTCTTTTTCTATGTCCACATTAAACACTTCTGGGTAAACAATGATCCTTCAGTTACCTTAACTTTCTAAGAGATGAATATTAAACACAAACTGAAGTGGAGCTGAAGTGGAACTGAAGTAGTACTGAAGTCCATGGATGAAAACTTTTTTTTCCTAAGATTTAAATGTTCTGCAGGCAAAAACTAAGAGAAGGTAAGGTGTGAAGGAGATTCTTAGCTCATAATTCCCCACAAATGTCCTTCTGGGGAACTGAGTAAATATAAGGAAACATTATAACCATTTATAATTTTGCTTCTTCCACAGAGCAGTAATGTGGTTGTTAGAAGATTGTGGGATGTTCCCAAAGTCCCTTGTCTTTCACAGGTGCTAATCATCAGGTCATGCGTTTTTTGCATCCTCTCCACTGTGGTTCTCAATGACTTCTGCACGTGGGAAGAGGGTTGCCTAAATAACAGTCACACAGATCTCATATTGCCAGACCTACTTCGCTCAGGAAAACTCCCACGGCACTTGCTTTAAGGAGTGTGATGGAAAGGGAAGACTTGAGCCATGAGAATCATCCCGAATCAGAAAGCAACACAGAAAAGACAATTCAGAAATGTCTTTCATGCTGACTATTAACATAGCTATAAATATACTATTTCTACCATAGGGCTCACTGACAGCCTTTTGCTTTGGGATCTGAAACATGACATGGTACTAGCAGTGGAATTTGGGCATTTAAAGGAGAATATAGGAAAAGACTTCTTAGGAGAAACAGCACATAAGAAGAGAGTGACTAAAACTGAAATTCTGGGACAGATATAAGCATGGCTGTGATATTAACATGGTATCAGATTGCCTTGAGACAAAAAGGGATGGACCTATTTTCTTGAATGCTGTACGATATGGAGTTGGTGATGTCTTTAACAGGGTGGAAATAAGCCAGGATAAGAAATTAAGCTATGTGCCATGGCTGACAAATCTGGCCAGAGAACCTGTATGAGGTTTAATAAGGCCAAGTGCCGGGTCCTGCATTTCGGTCACAACAACCCCAAGCAACGCTACAGGCTTGGGGAAGAGTGGCTGGAAAGCTGCCCGGCAGAAAAGGACCTGCGGGGGCTGGTGGACGGCCAGCTGAACATGAGCCAGCAGTGTGCCCAGGTGGCCAAGAAGGCCAACAGCATTCTGGCTTGTATCAGGAATAGCGTGGCCAGCAGGAGCAGGGAAGTGATGGTGCCTCTGTACTGGGCACTGGTGAGGCCTCACCTCGAGTGCTGTGTTCAGTTCTGGGCCCCTCTGTACAAGAGGGACATTGAAGTGCTGGAGCGTGTCCAGAGGAGAGCTACCAGGCTGGGGAGGGGTCTGGAGACCAGGTCACCTGAGGAGAGGCTGAGGGAGCTGGGCATGTTTAGCTTGAAGAAGAGGAGGCTGAGGGGAGACCTCATTGCCCTCTACAACTACCTGAAAGGAGGTTGGAGAGAGGTGGGTGTTGGCCTCTTCTCCCAGGTGAATAATGACAGGAGCAGAGGAAATGGTCTGAAGCTGCGGCAGGGGAGGTTTAGATTAGATATTAGGAGGAATTACTTTACTGAAAGAGTGGTCAGGCACTGGAAGAGCCTGCCCAGGGAGGTGGTTGAGACACCATCCCTGGAGGTGTTTAAGAAACATCTAGATGTGGCACTTCAGGGCATGCTCTAGTGGCAGAGATTGTAGGTTGTTTGGTTGGACTCGATGATCTTAAAGGTCCTTTCCAACCATGAAGATTCTGTGATCCTGTGATTCTGCGATTCTGCGAAAATGACTGCACCCCCAGGAAAATTCAAATAGATGAAAGGCACAAGACTGCACAAAGAGTGTCCTTTGAAGAATGCTTGTCTGAGCTCAAATGAACAAACCAGATGTAGGATGATGGCACTTCAGCATGTGCCATTATCAGAGAAAAGGCAACTAGATGTGGAGTCCAAAGCAGATGAAAGATTGCTGGACTATAGAGGCCCAGAGTCAGAAAAGGCTGACAACAAGGGCCAAGCTGCAAACGTTGCTCAGAGCAGAATCAAAATGCTAGAAGGAAGGCACAGAAGGTATAACTGCATCTGACAAGCTGACTAACAGGGGAGGAAATTGGAAAAGAGAAAGCCAGAAAGTAAATTTAAAAAAAGAACTTAAAAGAGTCTGTCCAAAAAGCTGCATGGCGCTAAAAAAGAAACACTGCTAATGCGATGTGGGAACATGCACAGACCCAAATAACAACCAGTGCTGGAAAGCTCATGAAGTTTGAACTCTTTCAGAAGTTTGCAGCCAACAGTGGCTGGCACAAAGTAGAATATCTGATGAGTGGTACAGTATGCTGGTGCAGGAAAAAGATGTCAGCAGTGAGGAGGTATGATGCACAGGATCCAGAGTACTCTATCGGCCTGCAAAATCTGACACACAGGAATGGTCTCTAACTGGGAACTGATGGAAGCTGTGATGCTCAGATGAATGATATACATGAAAATAAAAGAGAGAGTATATAGGGAAGCCAGTCACACAGGCTTATGGATGGGTGGTTCTATTACAAGGCTGAAAATTAAACTAGATGTGCAATAGCTTAAATAAGATAATAAGGGAATAAAAAAGCCAATAGGAGGTTTAATAAGTGTACTCTGGTTTGGGGTGTATGTACCCCAAGCACAAAGGCTCCTGGAACTGGCCTTCTAACTGTACGGGAAAATCAACCACAGAACAGAAAACTCTGCTTTTCAGTTATGACGGCAGTAATGCATGCATCCACAAAGTTCTTGTAATTATGAAAATAAATGCAGGGGAAGATTAGCTTCGCGGTAATACTGGAACTTAGTTATCAGAAATAATTAACATAATTAAAAGGTGATTAATTCAGTGTTTATGTTAATTAAAATGATCATAATCAAAATACAGAAAGAGCCTATTAAATAGGTGCCCTCACTGCTAAGAGTAGGGCAAGAAAATGTCTCGTCCAGATTGTTTTTTAATCTAAGGGAACTAAGTAGGTATGTTGAACAGAAACATTTTAGCTCCCAGCACAGGCAGAGGAGAATGGATGCTTCCCGAAAAATGTGTAGTTTAAGGGTGTTTGGCCGGAGAGTGTCTGCTCCTTTAGGGGTATCTGGTTAAGGACCATTTTCAATACAAGGGAAAATAAGGAGGGATAAATAAGAACATACAGGAACACAAACCTGACCGACTAATAATAAGGGAGGCAGTGATGGGAACCAAAGCTGGCCAGTCACACTAATTGATGTGGGCATGGGGGCGTGGGGAAAATGTTTATTCCAGCCAGGTTACCTGATTGGGGACCTTGTTAATTTGGAAATTAAGGCAAAAGGAGGAAACCAGAAACAACATAAACTAAGACACAGACCTCATGAGAAACAAACCTCACCACTCACACTAATTGATGGGCTATGAAGAAACTGCAGGCATCACTTCCAGCAAGATCAACATGGACTTTGCAAGTGATAAGATTTTAAAACAGGGTGGCCCAGGACTGGGAGGGGTATAGGAATTGAAAGATCTGTGCAGACCCATGAGGGGACATGCAGGGGAAGCAGGATATGTGTATAGGGTCACAAAGATGATCAGGTGGCTGGAGCACCTTCCCTGTGAGGACAGGCTGAGGGACCTGGGGTTGTTCAGCCTGGAGAAGAGAAGTCTCCAGGGAGACGTTATAGCAGCCTTCCAGTATCTAAAGGGGTCCTGCAGGAAAGATGGGGAGGGACTCTTTAACACAGCACGTAGGGATAAGACGTGTGGTAACAGTGTTAAACTGAAAATGGGTAGGTATACATTAGATACCAGGAAGAAATTCTATACTCTGAGGGTGGTGGGATGCTGGAACATGTTGCCCAGAGAAGCTGTGGCTACCCCATCCCTGGAGGTGTTCAAGGCCAGGCTGGATGGGGCTTTGAGCAGCCTGGTCTGGTGGGAGGTGTCCCTGCCCATGGCAGGGGGGATGGAACTAGATGATCTTCAAGGTCCCTTCCAACCCACACCATTCTGTGATTTTATGATTCTATGAAGACAATCTGTAGGGATTTATGGGCATAGTGAACTCTAGAGGGCAGTTCATACCAATAAACAGCAACCCTTTTGCTAAGAATAACAGAACAAAGCAAAACCAGCACAACTATACTGTAGACCTGGACAAGGATTTTCAAAACCTAAAATTTTAATAAAGGAAGACACTGTCCTGACAACACTTGACAAATTGTCAACAAATGTTTCAAAAGGTGACCCAGAGCAGTGGTATTGCAAAATCATGGCATATGCTTTTAGGGGACTAGAAAGAAGCTAGGATACAGTCATGTGGAAAAAAAAAAAAAAAAAAAAAAAGGATTCTGTTCACCCATGGGAGGTAATTCTGGGCAAAGCTATTGCAGAAGAAGTATTGACTCTTCCACCTTCCCAAATACGACTGTAAATCGGATTCAGCATTATCAGGGAATACAACAACTTATAGCAGACACGCTTCCGAGAGCCTCTGATGAGTCTGCAACTGGAAAAATAATGCAGAGAATAGCCTCATGCATGTAAATGTGATTTAAAAGAACTATTCTGTCTCAGAAAAAAACTTGGAACGCATTTGCAAAGGCAACAGCAAAATACAAGACATTGAGGCAACTCATTAAGGCTATTGCCACTGAATGGCTTGGGAATTACTTGGAAAATTCATATTAGCAATTCAAATTCAAATTTCCTAGCTGATGACATACTGTTTAAACACAACAGAGTACAAAAATGGGCATGCTTCAAAGAATATGGGAATGGTACATTAATACAGAAGAGTGCAAAAGCAGAACAAAAAAATCCTTTGTACCAGTCATAAATTAAAGTGGAGATCAAGAAATGACAAATGCATGATCTTGTCAAGACAGGTATCCCTGCTGCTATACCAAGAAATAGTAGAATGTGCCCTGTAGTTACATTTACACTGCCTGAAACACAGGTAGAATTGCTTAATAACCAGAATACAGAGAAGTTCTGAAAGACATATTGAGTGCAATTAAAAGAGTTAGTGTAATAGAGGATGTATTTTATAAGTACCATAAGGAAGGGTTCTGTTTGGGTATTTTTCTGTGTGGGAAAGGGAAGATGTAAAGGCTGAGTGTTGCCTCAGAGCTGACCGTTCACGCTGATATGAGTAGAAACAGAAAGAATCAGAAAAGCTGGCTCTGATACTCTTCTCATTACAACACAGTTGTAATAAACCCATCTATTGAATCTCCTGTTAAAAACCTCTAGGCTGAGAATCTCAAATATCTGAGATAAGGTGAGGAGCTCTAGGGGCAGTCAGCAGGGCACAATCAGTCCTGAATCTGCGGCTGCTCAGGGACACAGGGTAGTGGAGGCAAAGGACCGTTTCTACTATCACAGGCTGTGGATGAGTACGCTGGCCATAATAATTTGTCTTGTGACAAAGTAGGTGGTAAGAAAACAAGAACTTCTCCAAACATTTCAGGAGGAAAGGAGATCCATCCCGTAGGAAAAAGTACACCCTTTAGGCCAGCTGATGTACATCAGTAAAACTATACTAGGGATGAAAATTGCTTGCCATGGACTTCATAAAAATTGGTACCCGGTTCAGACATGACAGCATCATAAAGCAGCACTGAGGAGGAGAGTTAGAGAAGGCCAGGGCCCCCTCCCCACAGCGTTCCCTCAACAGGCACAAATCCAAAGACCAAGCCTTTCAAAATCTTCAGAGTCCCCTCGTTGGTTTTCCTCCAGGACTGATTTCCACATCACAGAGCTGGCTGACCAGCAGAGAAAAAATACCTCTCCTCTTTCTGATTCAACACTGCGACAAACCTGGGCAGCGAGAGGGGTCAGCTTTCCAGCTGGGAGTCTGCCACGTTTCTCTCTATCCCTCAGCTCCATGACTCACCCACTGAGACAGCAGGAGTGAGGACAACGCACCAAGAGGTTAAAAGGTCATCTCTCATGCACAGCATCAGTAGCAATGAACTCACTAAGAGTTTTTTAACAGATGTGGCCTTGTTTTCATAAAAATATTACAGGTTACTTATTTCAGCGGCTTCTAAGAAGTTCCTAGATAGCTTAATAATCATCCTTTTCCAGTGTGGGGTCATTCCCCCGTGTATGCTGCCAAGTTCCTTCTCCAGAGTCATTTTAAAATGGTTCAGTGGGAAAGTCCACCACTTTCCTTGAGACTACCCTCCTTAGCATAACTGTTTTCTGCCCTGACACCCTAACTTGTAAGAACTCCACTTATGCAAATCATCTCCCTTGGACTGCCCTAGTAACACTCAATGACTGTGGTTGAGTATGAGCATAATTTATAGGTAAATTAGATTCAAGTATTGGCAAATTTCTTGAGCACTTACACTTTTATTTTACTTACATCCTGGCCAGGAGGTCCCTGTGGTCCAGGGATACCAGGTACACCACGGGGACCCTGGTGAGGAGAGAACAGACAAGCCCAGTAATGTGAACTTTACTTATCAGGTACTTTTTAGCTGAAGAGAAGAAATTCTCAGCCCAATAGTTATTAGGAAAAAATAATTAACTAGCAGTTAAACAACTACGAGGGAGTTTAAGGAAAAAAAAAATTAAATCTCACATTGAACTATCACAGTATCAGTCATTTCTGTGCCCCAAGGGACTATAAGTGCATCACTGAAGTCAAGCCTCACATACTATGATTGGAAAGGTAATAATGACTCTTTATAGGAGGCAAGTTTATGAACAGGGAGAAAATATGACCAAGAACAAGACTGCAGAGGAGAAAACAAGGTCCAGCTCCTCAGTGCCAAGCTAGCACGCTGGCTAGGACTAGCTGTCATGCTGGAAATTCATGCCTGTGTACATGGAGACCGTTGTATACAGTTATTTGGTTCACACCAATGGATTGCATCTGAGTAAAACTGCACGTTGAGGAACAAAGTGTGTTTGGTGAATACTGAAATGCACAGTTTTCTGTAAGATTTAAGTAAGATAAATGTTTTAATATGGTTTATTTAAAACCTTTGAGGCCTTGGCTATAAGGCATAGCAGTCTGCCTTGAATTACGTGCTTCAAAATACTATTTTTGAATGAAGGCTTAAAAAACCAACTCATTATTTCTTTTTTAGGACTATGGACAGATAAGGAAAAGTTGTCACCATGCCAAGAGTCTCGATCAACTCTTTCTCACAACTCAATATAGCAGACAAGTAGGTGGTAATGCACAAGAGAAATTGCCTTTGGAGTGTCAGCCATGCTGAGCCACACTGTGACCCTACCATCCTTGGGCAAAAAGAAACAAATTAAATACTTCTTCATGAAGTTACTGGTAGGAACACAATTAATGTGGTTGTCCCCTCCCCATAAAATTTGGGTGTAGTTAGAAAGACATACTGTACCAATGACCCTTTGTCTCCTGGGGGTCCCATGGGGCCCTGCAAACAAAAAAGACACAGCAATCAAAACATTTAAAATTAACACCCCACCTTGGCTAATGAGGGTGGGTCCTGAAGCACCAAGATAAAAACTGGGCAAGGAAGGATGAGGAAAACGAAAGTCTGACAGCCTGCTCACACAGACATCCTTGGAGTGTGCAATATTCAAACACCGGGATGTTTAGGGGAATGATCAAAGGTAGAGTAACAAGAAATTGAGGTGAATCATGGATCAGGATTACCCTGTCCCAGGTGGAGAATCCTACACTTGCTCTTCTTGAATTTCATACAGTTGGCAATTGCCCAGATCTCTCTGTAAGTCCTCTCTACCCTCAAGGGAGTCCACAGCTCCTCCTAGTTTAGTATCATCAGCAAACTTATTTAATGTACATTGGATTCCTGCATCCACATCATTTATAAAAACATTGAAGATCACTGGCCCTAAAATTGATCCCTGGGGAATCCCAGTGATGACTGTCTGCCAGCCTGATATAACCCCATTTACTATATTGTGATTAAATCCTACCTGTAACACTCTGCAGCACGGGTGAGATCATGAATCTGAGCTCATGTGGTTGAATCTTACTGAGTGTCAAACCAGATGAGCCGGTGAGTAGGAGAGTGTGCCAGCAACTGGGTTGAAGGCTGTGAACCCAGGGCCTCACAGGTCTGGGTGCCAGCAACTGGAGGACACTGGGGGGCAGAGGCATGGGTACTGGGCAGAGTAGGTGTCCCAGATCAGCTACTGGAAATATCCACATAACACATATGTATTCCAACAGTCGCCTTCAAACATCATCAGCCAAAGAGGAGGATTGGGCTTAAGATACTCTTGTTTGTGTTTCTGCATTGGTCTGTGTGGCCACATGCGTGTGTGCGTGTGTGTGCATGTGTGTGCGTTGCATATGCATATGCACATTGGCAATATGTGCTGAGCCTCACTGCTGGCTGGACATGGGGACACAGAACCACAACACCCTCCCATCTCTTGGTCTGGGACAGGACAACTCCCCCAGGGCCTGAAGACCACTATATTTTAGCTACCTCTAACACAAGGAAAAGCATCCCATGGGACCCGTGTGCTCTTTAAATGAGGTCCCAGCAGGGAGTCCAGTGGACTTGCATATGCTCTTTGTTTGGAGATGCAACTTCAAAAGGTGCAATTGAGTAGAGTGAGGCACTGGAAGGATCCATTTCTATAGGAACACCACAGAAGTGATGCAGTACCCATATCCAGCACGGATGAGTCAATCTGGCATTCCAAACACACCCAAAACAAGGCTTGACCTCACATTTCTGAGGCTGTGTTTGAATAAATTCATTCACTCTATGGGTCCTCTCCCTTTGGTTTCTATTTCAGGCATATTAATTCACTAATCCTCATACAGTCCTACATGCAAGACGTCTTAATGCTCTGCTCAAGTAAAGGCTAAATACGTAATTCTGAACCCATAGTAATATGAACAGGGCAAGGCAGAGCCAGAGCAAAACCCTTCTACTTATGCAGTACACGCGTCCATTAGGCGTCTACTTATGCAGCACACGCGTCCAACTTCAGCACAGGCATGTGAAATCACTCCATTTCTTGAAGCAGTCCCCTCTACTGCTATGGTCTAGTTGGGACGAACACACTCTGCTAGTACTCAGTTTATGCCTTAGTGTTATGAAAATAGTAACTCAATACCTTAGCGAAGTTATAAAGTCCTCATCTATACCTACCTTTTATGCAGGGAGTAAAGCCCAAGAGAGGTTAAGGGCACAGGAGGAAACAGCGTGAAGCCTCCAATTAAAAAGAGCTGCTGGCTTTCAGCTCTGGAGCTGAAAGTGTTAATATACACAGTTTTGTCACATGCTGAAAAGGGTATAGGCTGACACCTTTAATTCAGTGTGTAATATGCATTGAAGCAGCTCCACTGACTTCATTCTATTTTTTTTTTTCTGTGGGACTCAGTCTTTGTGTAAGCCTGATGGATTCAGCGTTACACAGTGGTTTTCAAATTCCAGAGTCTTTGGTTATGGAATCAAAGTCTATGGTTATGCATCATCAATCTCCAGCTGAGGTTATGATGAGTCTACAGTGGAGAAAACCATCATAATAGTTGTTGAAGAAATATTTAGTGAAGCAGATTAAATAAATAAAAACAAATCAATTGGCAATAGTGTAGTATATAAGTGGCCACTCATCCTGACAGCGGTCAAACAATGGTGACACAGGAGACAGTAATCCTCTGGTGTGAGACAAGTGATGTTTTCATTTGGAGTCAAGTTCTTAGTCATTTGTGTCCATGGATATGTGGATGCTAAAGCCCCAGTGGAGAATAACTTTGTCATCTGGTGCTCATCAGGATGTAGAATTGAACTCACCTACCCCTGTACTGAATCTAAAAATCAGTAATTAAAAACTAGCCACAGCCTGGTGGCTTTCAAACAATCCAGATGCTCATTTGTTAATTTCATTTTGATTTTAATATTAATGACAGAACATTAAGAAATGCAAGGCCATCACTGTTCCTTAGATAAATTAAAACAAATAACACCCAGAAAATCCTCAATCATCGGTAACCCCGTGAGGACCATCAAGGCCATGAGACAGCCCCACTGTGAAATGGGACAGACCCAGTCTGCTTTCCCTTATAGCGTATTCAGCACAGTAAAAGCAAATATTAAGTGGAGACACGCCTCAGAAAGCTAGATTTGTCAACCACTATTACACAGCAATACGACTTATAATTTCAAGGCAATTTCCTGTACTAATTGGGAAACTTATAAATAAACCAGTGCATGAAAACATTGACTGTGATTGGTACAGTATCATGGCATGTGCAAAGGGTTGCAAAAGAAGGCAAGGTCTCAGAAGGCCTCTAGCAATTACAGCTAAGAATAAAGTTTACTTCCTCCTAAACATATTTCACTCGCAAATTCAGTGCATATCTGGAGGACTCTGAGCAGGGCTACAGTCAGAGCATTCCCAAATCCCCCCGATCTCAAGAAGGGGTCGTACATGCCAAGTACTAGAAGATGGAGCCCTGATGATATGAAAAGCCAGACTTTACAGAACAGGATCCCAGATACCTTTTGGCCTACCAATAAGGGTATACCTTCAACACCAACAGCAGGAGGTGAGCTGGATGAGGTGCAACTAAACCTTTGTAGGAAATTATGCAGACGATGGCACTCTTGCAACACAGAAATTTAAGTGCTTTGGTTTTGTGTTTCCCTATTAGAGCACATATAGAGCCCACTATGTCACTGATGTGGGCATGTGTGTCACACTTATCCCTTGTAATGGGGTGACAGCGGGGTTACATCTCCCCCCCAGACCAGTCCTGATGGCTTAGTGCAGATCTCAACTCATACCCACAGACAACGTCTCAAGATGATGCAGAACAGTCATGAGCAACAGCCAGTGATATCAATCACTCCTGCAGCACTTCTCTGCCTTTCTCTTTCAACTACAAACAAATTCATCAAGAGGCCTTACAACAGACATGTTGACATATGAACCACGAATGGCAGCCTCTGGACTATGCTGTTTGCATCTTCGGAGGGTGAAATGTCCCACAGGCTCTTGACACAGATGAGCACAGGCAACGCATTCCCCAGGTGGCGATGGGTAAATTTTTACCTTCTTACAGGTTGCTGCAGCATCGGCTACTTACAGGGGGTCCAGCCAGCCCGATTCCTGGCACGCCTCTGTCTCCTGGCTGGCCAGGGAGGCCGGGAGCTCCCCTCCCACCCTGAAACAAAGGAAGAAGTTAAAGGTGTTGTGCACTGTTGAGAAAATGTGCTGAAATGCAACCAGGTTTTACAAAACAAGACTGATACATCCAGTACCTAAAGGGGGTCTACAAGAAAGATGGGAAAGGACTTTTTGCAAGGGCATGTAGTGATAGGACAAAGTCATGGCTTCAAATTGGAAGAGGGTAGATTTAGATTAAATGTTAGGAAGAAATTCTGTACTCTAAGGATGGTGAGACACTATCCCAGGTTGCCCAGAGAAGCTGTGGCTGCCCCATCCCTGGAGGTGTCCAAGGCCAGGCTGGATGGGGCTTGGAGCAGCCTGGGCTGGTGGGAGGTGTCCCTGCCCATGGCATGGGGTTGGAACTAGATGATCTTTAAGATCTTCCAACCCAAACCATTCTGTGATTCTGTGGTTCATCCTGACCTGATCCTTCCCACAGAGGGATGGTATCAGGTGTGGCGGCATGGGGATAAGGCACAGTTACTGTCACATCATGCCAAGTAAAGTGTACCCTTCCTTCACACAAGCCCCAGACCACTTCTGTGAACACTCACACAACACCAGCGTGTGCCACATCACATAACTGAGCAGGAACACGGCCTTTACAAGTGTTTTAATTTATTTTAGTGCCCAGCATCCAATTGCCAGCATCTGCAATTGCCTGCAGGGTATTAGGCACTCTCCTTGGCTTGGGGAAACACTAACCACCATAATGCACTTTTCTTTCTCTGTGTGTCTATGTTAGCCAGCTAACCTGCAAACATTGCTAAATACAGGTTATTTATCCAGGGAAGAAAGTATTAGGGGTGTTTGGTTACATTATAATGTTCTCCTTTACCAACATAGGTCTGCTCACAGAAATCTGTGACTGATTTTTTGTAAAAAAATAATTGAACAGTTCTACCACTCTCTCTAGAGCACTATACTACATAAGGAGAGACCTCCCTTCTAGAAAACAGGATTTTCAGTAGAAAAACCTGCAGAGCACGGACAACTACTTGACACTGTTTATGGGGATTGTAGACAGAGAGTTTAGAAAGAATTCATCCACAGTACTTAAATTTAACGTCTGTTCTCTTGTTACAGGAAGAAATCAAATGAGATTTTTTTTATGGATTGTCTTGCAGAGATTTGGGCTCACATTGACAGTAGACTTATGACTTATAACAATGAATCTTATTTATGTTATTTATTATTACACTATTTCCAGCTATGTAGAAGCATGACAGAAAAAGTGTTACCTGTGGGTTTTGCACACCCAAAATTCAGTCTGCAATATCTCCTGATTTTTTCCCTTTCTTTCTTTCCTTCTTCTAAAACTAATCTTATATTACAAAGAAACAATACTGTGATGACAGTGAGAGAAACTGTATTCTGATTAGTTCAAACACTCCTGCAGATCCCTTATCTGTTATTTTATTCAATAACATAATTTCAATGCAAAAAGTTCAGTAGCATTTTCGCATGCACAATTAAGATTCTTACCATCTTGTGTTGATATTGAATAGAATATTTCATGAGATTTCTTTTAATGTTTTTTCTGACTTCTATATTATTTCTCAGTCTATTATCGTGTGTGTGTTCTGAACTGTCAAAGATATATACAACAGACTGCAATGCATTTATACAGAATGCAGCAAAACGAAAAGGAAATATTTTACAGAAGTTTGGTTTTTTCAAAAATATGGGATCTAGATGGATCTAGTCTCATACTGCTATATTACTCCTTATATCATTTGCAGAATCTGTTTCAACATCCTATTCTTCTTCCAATCCAGATTGAATGATCACTGTAATTTCAAAAAGGAGAATTTTTGACATCTGGCTGAAGATTCAAGCACAATCCAGGTGTCCCCAGAAGCAAAGATTTTTGCTATTTTATTCCTTTCTCTCTTTGCTGTGTAGTTATAAGGGAATAAACATAATTTTCAGGTGGAATTAGAGTAATTAACCTAATCAACTAGCTAGTCTTTGCCTTACCTAAAATGTAGGAGGGCAAACCAAGACTATCTGGTCCCATTGGAAAATAATTCACATCCCCCTTGGAGATAGGTGAAAGAAACGAGTGCTACAGAGGAGTGCTCTTTGAGGGGCTGACAGGCAGTCTCAAGAGTGGGTCAAACTTTAACTATCCAATGTCTCTCTTGCTGTATGGATTAAAGGTGCCCAGTCACAGTTTCCCTGAAAAAGTGTGCATTTAGCCCTCAGCCTGTGTTGAATTCACACAATGTTGGAAGAAATTTTAAATGCGGAAAGTGAGCACAGCTAATTTGTATCTTAGTATTTATACCTACAGACACATTGGAATAATAAAGGAATCCCCTAAAAAGCTAGAAGTACATTTTTGAGGGACAGCTTCACAAACTCTATTTTCCAGTGAGAAACAGAACACGTTTTCACCATAACTTTTTCTCCAGTTCCAGTGATGGAGACAAGCACAGCCCACAATAAAGCCCACGCTCACCTTATGTCCAAATGGTCCTGGCAAGCCTGGTGGGCCCCTTTGCCCCTAGAGTGACAGAGACAAAACCAGAAAACAGTCACCATGCAGCCAAACAGGAGCCTGGACTTTGAGACAGTCAAGGCAGCAAGCATCCCCACCACTCCCCCTCCTTGACTCACACGATCCTGGAAACATGTTATTGATAACCAATTCTGGAGCCCCAACTACAAGAAAGATATGGAAGTGCTGGAACGTGTCCAGAGAAGGGCCATGAAGATGATCAGAGGGCTGGAGCACCTCTCCTATGAGGACAGACTGAGAGAGTTGGGGTTGTTCAGTCTGGAGAAAAGAAGGCTCCCAGGAGGTCTACCAGTATCTTAAGGGGGCCTACAAGAAACCTGGTAAAGGACTTTTTAAGATGTCGGGAAATGGTAGGACCAGAGGGAATGGATTAACACTAGAGATGGGTCGATTCAGAGTGGACGTCAGGAGGAAATTCTTCACCATGAGGGTGGTGAGACACTGGAACAGGTTGCCCAGAGAGGTGGTGGAAGCCCCATCCCTGGAAGTTTTTAAGGCCAGGCTGGATGGGGCTCTGAGCAACCTGATCTAGTGGAAGGTGTCCCTGCCCATGGCAGGGGGGTTGGAACTAGATGACCTTTAAGGTCCCTTCCAACACTAACAATTGTATAACATTTAATCAAACAAAATAATCTGCTAACTTGCTTAGAATTAAATGGTTTTAGGGAACGTCCATCAAGCTAATTGTTTTTGTACTGGTCACAAGGACAACGGTTACTCCTTTTGGAGGTCTCCATTTCCAATGACCACCGTAGCACACTGAAGGGTCTAATGTTCAGAAATACAGCTTCAGTCCTCTCTGCCTTTTTGGACACAGCACTGTGGTCTGTCTGCAAGCACTTGCAACAATGCAGTGTAACTCTACCAAAAAATCCACTGTTCATCTGCAGAAGTCATGCTCGTCTATCTCACATTGAACTACCGAAGTGCAGAGCTTGCCAGCAGTACTTACCTTTTCTCCATCTTTACCCTTACCAGGCAGACCCGGCTCTCCAGCAGGCCCTGGCTCACCAGCTGGCCCAGGTAAACCCACTTTTCCTTCTTTCCCAGGATCACCCTGTAGAATACAATCCAGCAAAACACTTAGTAGCATACTAAAGACCATTCCTGTCTCAGGTCTTTCATTGGGACTGAAAGACATGTGTTTCTTCTAGCCTTCTAATCTGAATTTTTCATAGTATCATAGGAATCACTCTTTTATGGGAAGCCCTTTCCTTCAGTTACCTCAAGACATTTGTAATTTTCCTTAAAGAAAGTAAAAAGGGACTTGAAAATGTTTTCAGAACCAGCTATATGAGCGAGCCCTTGGTCCACACCAAGAATCTGAGGTAGGTGACCCTGAGGTAGATCTCAGTAATCTGGAAGATGATTTGACTGAAGGGGCTGCAATTCATCCCCTTTTAAACTCCATATATATGCATATATGGGGTCGTGTCTCTGATTAGTCATTCCTTTCCCAGCAAACAAAGACCAGGACTGCAGCATGCTGGGGACTGTGCAACGTATGAGCAAATTACAAACCCCTGACCTTAGAGGACTCACTGCCTAGCTGTGAGATGGTACAGAACAGGCAAGGCAGGCAAAAGGTAAGCGAGGATGCACTGGAAAACTGAACTAATGGTACAGTCACAACAGCTTATCAGGAAAGCAGAAATCTCGGTTTCTTAACCATTAAGCCAGTTTTTCTTCCAGCCTCAGATTTACAGTGGTGAACAGAAGGGAATTAAAACACCAAATGCCCACTCTCATTAGGCAGTGAGGATAGTAGAAGATCATCATTGCATAAATGTGTAGCAGTGACTTCACTGTACCCAGTTGTATCTCAGTGGTTTTATTAGGTAAATTATAAAGCTGCAAGAGGGTGAGAATCTTATAGCATGTGTAATGGAGGAGGTCAAACAAGATGATCTAATGAGCCCATGGGTCTTAATCATCCGCAAACCTATGAAATAATTTCCCAGTTAAGACTGCTCCTGTCCCAGGTTAATTAAAATGCCCTGGAAAAAAAGAAACAAATTGATGAAAGAAGAAACTCACTTTTTCTCCCTTTGCTCCCTCCTTTCCTGGCAGTCCAGGGTCTCCAGGCACACCCTGGAGAGAAAAGAACTTCAAAGCTTAAAAACTGTCTTTTTAGGTAGTATCAGATCCTAAAGCAAATGGATAGACTGTGGAGTTAGTACGGTCTATCTCAAGGATTAGTATCAGTTCTACATTTCCAAGTATAGACAACCTGTAATCCAGAGAACACCACAGAAAAGCTGTGTACCAAGTGCTTAAAGGAGTTATTTTTTTTTTAATATAAAGAGCTGAACAGCAAAAGCAGAAATTGAGGTAATCCCAGATTTGTGCAGTCTCTTCCTACCAATAACTATTTTCTTTTTCATTCTGTGTAATCCTCAACAGTTCCAAATCCATTACCAACAAACCCCAAATCATCACCTCTGTATCAGAGAAGCCAAAAGTCTCACAAGATTAACTTTTTATGGCTACTGCTCTCCAAAGCTATACATTGGGAAACATAGTTATGTTTGTTTTACTTTCTATTTCAGTTTTCAATCCTTTTCACATCTTGGCAGATCTCAAATGATTCCTTGTCAAAATACAGATGATTTAGAGCTCCCAATTAAATACTGTAACTTCCTAACTCAACAAAATACATTATGGAGCGGTACTCCATTTTTTGATGTGAAAGGATGTCTTGGCACCAGTAAGACTGGATTGACCTCCTCACAGGATGGATGCAATAATTATTTTCCTCTCTGCACCAGTAAAAATTATTTGCAACTATATAAGCTTTTATACGTAAGATATTGGTATTACTGATATATAAGTTTGCTTAAAGGAATATGAAAATTAAAAGGTCTTCATTTTTTATATCATCTTTCAGTTTGAAATTAAATCACTACATTAATACAATTAAATCAAACGTACCTTAACAATTAGTAGAAAGACAATTTAAGATTTCTTAGATCGCCCAGGAAATAAACTCTGCCTTAAAGATTCCTACGTGCTAAATCACTGTGCCTGAATACATTATAACATGGAGTCTAACTGCTGTTTTCACTTACTCCGGCATAAACCTAGAGAAACCCCCGACACTAGAAAGAAAATGACACTAGTGGAGCAGGGAGTAGAGTTAGTCCAAATATTTTTTTACAAACAGGAAAAGCTCTATCATGCAAAACTTAATAATGATGATGAACATCTACTGAGGTAAGGAGGACACCATACTGATTTCAAGGCTCTGGTTGTAGGATCAAATACTTGCATGTTTTCATAATACAAATAGTTTACCATGCAATTTTTATATCAAGAAGTCATGTTTTCAAAAGGAAAGGACAAATGAAAATGAGGCAAAAGAAACAAAACCAGAGAGACAATAAACATTGAGATTTTTCACTTGAAGAGCTGGCAGGAAAAATCCCTTTTGACAATTTGGTGAGGAATGAAACAGCTCCATGCTTCCCTCTTGCTACAAATGAAAATGAGAATATGTTTCATGGATACACCATTCCCAGGTGCCTCCAGATCTTTCAATTCAACCATAAAAAAAGTGTAATGAAGCACAGCCTTTTGAATCTAATAGTAAACCCTGCGGAAGGGAAAAATAAACATATTAAATAAAGAAATGAGGGCACAGATGGAAAAACAAATACACTGGTGCATACATACCACATTTCCTGGCAAGCCTCTTGGACCTGGGGGCCCTGCTGGTCCAGTAACACCCTGTTTTAAGAAAATGAAATACGTATGCATATATAATTCACAACTTGTACCACCACAGGAACAAGATGTTCGAAATGAGATTGGAGTTCGTGTCACACAAGGTGTTGTACAAGCACAAAAGCAAAAAATAGCATTTTTGTGAAACACTTCGTAGTATAAAGAAGCATGAAAGAATACAAAATGGATAAAGACTCTCTTTGGGAACTTGGAATTACCCTCCATCAAAATAAAACCTAAATCTAGATGAGATACAGGAAGAAAAGTCTGGACCTGAAACATCAAAAGAACAGAGGAAAGTATGTTGATTTATCTTTAAAATAAAAATCTAGTTCAGCAAAACATGCTTTGTTGACAATTCTACTGTTCTCTACCCTGGGGAACAAAATCTGAAAACAATCATTTGCACTAAATGGGTGAACAGCTCGAACCATTCAGAGTGTTATAGTTCTGAATTGCACATCTTTTCTGTCTGCAAGTGAAAGCGTTTTAGGGTGGGAAAGCCCATGTGTCTCCCCAAAAGTGTATGGGGGGCATGAGAGGACACATATTTGGGAATTTATGTCCCCATAGAGATGTATTTTTGGGGTTACCGGGCTATATATACACATTTTCCTCTAGACTTGACCATATCAGGTTGAAGTTGCTACCTGTGTAGTTTATCGTCACCCTGCATTGGCCAGGGTTCACCTGTGTCATCACAGCTTTGCAAGGAAAAGGATTTCTATTAGCATGCCTAATCCATTTAGGGCTAAACCAGACAGGCTAGCTAAAACCTTCTGCATCAGCAGACTGAAATAATCTGTCTGACTTGCAGTACAGAGAAACACCTTCTACCGTAAGGGCTGTGCAGTAATATCTTGCAGAAGGACAGTGCAAACATTTGGAAGATGATGAGAAACTTCCACAACACAGCTCTTCACAGAGTGAATGTCTATCTATCTGTTGCCTTTGGCTCACTAAAAGAGAATTAAAGGTTTCCTCATTTCTTTGTTATTTACAGTAACTAGTCAACAAGCCAATAGAAACATTTGGAGCAGTGGCAGCCTGTGAAAGTATGGCAAAAAAATAGGATGCCTGCATAAGCCTGCATTTCCATATAATTAACATCCTCCGAGCCACCAGGTTCCACAACGAAATAAAACCAATGGACAGATTTGGTGAAAGTAGGATGCTTTTTGCCTTTTTTTTTTTTTTTTCTCCCAAAAAAGATTAAGGAGTCCTTCAACGAAGAGTGAAAGAGAGCTGGGGATAGGCAGTTCAGAGTTTAGAGTCAAAGCACTGCTAGAGACAACGTCTAAGCACAAGCCTGAAAAGGAAAACCATGAACACAAAGGTGGAAGAAGAAATTTCAGTGTCGTAGGATGGTTTGTTTGCATTTCCTATTCCCTCCTCCTCCCAGACACAAATATGCTCTCTTTCAATCGTTATTTCAAATAGTTCTTCAGTTTTCCTCCTCTGCTTGCAAAGAAAGTATGTGGCCTTTCATCCCGCTGCAAAGGGCTTATACGCTCTCACAATAATAAAACGGGACTCGAATCCTTTGCTGTTCTTTAGCACGCAGCCAGACAATAGCAGCCCTCCCTACAACACATGCCTCAAAAAGTGGATTGCGATGATTCCTCTGGTGACGAGCCTGTACTACAGAAAGCAGAATTGAGTAAGAAGCCTAAAAACCAACAGCGATCAGAAACTAATTCAGGCCGCTGATGGGAAGTGAGCTCGCTGCACCAGCTGGCTGCCTGGGCTTGGCTGATAGCGCAGTGCAGTAACAAGCTCTGCCGGCACCTCACCCAGAAAAGAGGGCATTTTGTTGGAGAGAGACAGATTTAGCCAACAAAAGATGCACAATTTAGAGCTCGGCTGATTGTGGCATTGATGTCTTTGGTGCAGCTGTGCCTGTTTGCCCACAAGCAGTGACTCTTCCAGCTGCAGCTTAGGAGGCACCCTGTGCCCAGGCAGCCTGGGACTGCCAATCTGCAGGGCATTGGCTTTGGTGTCCCTTCAGGTGTGTTTCTGTCGGGGAAAAACGCTGTAAGGGAAGCAGTTACTCACAGTCTCTCCAGGGGCTCCGGCTTCTCCTTGGGCTCCTTTCTGCCCCTTTGTGCCCTGGGAGGAAAGAAGAACGATACCAGCTGATTAGAGATAGGACGGGACTGCCTGCCAGACAAAAAGACTTCAAGATGCCTGAACGTGCACTAGGCAATGGTTTTTCATTAATCAATCCACAGAGGAGTTTAACAGCTGAGGAGATTGCTCCCAGTTCTCTGTGCAGCGAGAAAATTAAATATAAAAATAAAACCCTGAGACATAAGAAGAATTACTAATGACTGATCAGCCCAGAGGCTGTTTCTCAGCACAGGATGCTGAAACTTGCAGGTGTTCATCTGGGTGAAACTCCTTCCTGTCCTCAGGCCTACCAGCTACTTCGCTTCCCACTCAACTCTGATGCTCTCCCTGCACGGAGGAAGGTTTGCCTGCAGTTCTCAAATGCAAACAACCGCCATTTAGAAATGATCAAAATAGATCACAGCCCAGAGGATTTGTCCCTACATACCATGTAGCCCTTTCTTAAAGATTTTGATAGGACAGCATCTAGTCACTGAACAGTCCCTCATTTAGCAGGTTTTAGTTAAAAGTTTCATGGTATTACTGTTGGGTTTTTTTTAACAGTAATGCCTGTTAACCTGTTAAATACCTGCTGTTAACCTGTTGAAGCTGGTGATGCCCAAGTAATAGCTGACACTATGGCTTGGGCAAAGCATCAATGATGGCAGAGTGAATACCCTCCCATGCTGACATGAAAACATACCTAAGTGATCACTGGAAATAATATGTGTGAGCCAAAAAATTTTCAGAAGATTATTGAGACTATAAAATCACGTCACATAAGCCATAGTGCTTTCAGGGTGAAATGGGCTGGGGTTGAATCTGAATGCTCTGCAATGTTTTGCCAATGTATTGCAGAACAGGGTAACATCTGGTATGTAACAGACCTGAAAATCATAGAATCAGAGAATAGTTTGGGTTGGAAAGGAGCTTTAAAGGCCATCTAGTCCAACCCCACCCCCCCTCCCCCCGCTCTGCAATGAGCAGGGACATCTTCAACTAGATGAGGTTGCTTAGAGCCCCGTTGAAGCTGGCCTTGAACATTTCCAGGGATGGGGCATCTACCACCTCTCTGAGAGACCTGGGCCAGTGTTTCACCACCCTCACAGTAAAGAATTCCTTCCTTATATCTACTCTAAATCTTCCCTCTTTTAGTTTAAACCATTAGCCTTTGTCCTATAACAACAGGCCCCGATAAAAAGTTTTCCTCATCTTTTTTATAAACCCCCTTTAAGTACTGAAAGGCCACAATAAGGTCTCCCTGGAGCCTTCTCTTCTCCAAGCTGAACAACCCCAACTCTCTCAGCCTGTCTTCACAGCAGAGGNGAACAACCCTAACTCTCTCAGCCTGTCCTCACAGGAGAGGTGCCCCAGTCCTCTGATCCTTTCTGTGGTCCTCCTCTGGACCTGCTCCAACAGGTTTCCTGTTCTGAGGGCTCCAGAGCTGGACACAGTACTCCAGGTGGGGTCTCATGAGAGCAGAGTAGAGGGGCAGAATCACCTCCCTTGACCTGCTGGCCACACTTCTTTTGATCCAGCCCAGGATACAACTGGTTTTCTGGGCTCCGAGTGCACATTGCCAGCTCATGTCCAGCTTTTCATCCTCCAATACCCCCAAATCCTTATCAGCAGGGCTGCTCTCAATTCCCTTCATCCCCCAGCCAGTATTGATACTGGGGGTTGCCCTGACCCAGATACAGGACCTTGCACTTGGCCTTGTTGATCCTCATGAGTTTCACATGGGCCCACTTCTTGAGCCTGTCGAAGGTACCTCTGGACAGCATCCCATCCCTTGGGTGTGTCAGCTGCACCACTCAGCTTGGTGTCATCTGCAAACTTGCTGAGGGTGCATTTTATCCCACTGTCAAGGTCACTGGTGAAGGTATTAAACAGTCCTGGTCCCAATATGGACCCCTGAGAGACACCACTCATCACCAGTCTCCANGATACAGGACCTTGCACTTGGCCTTGTTGATCCTCATGAGTTTCACATGGGCCCACTTCTTGAGCCTGTCGAAGGTACCTCTGGACAGCATCCCATCCCTTGGGTGTGTCAGCTGCACCACTCAGCTTGGTGTCATCTGCAAACTTGCTGAGGGTGCATTTTATCCCACTGTCAAGGTCACTGGTGAAGGTATTAAACAGTCCTGGTCCCAATACAGACACCTGAGAGACACCACTCATCACCAGTCTCCATCTGGACATTGAGCCGTTGACCACAACCGTCTGGATGTGACCATCAAATCCATTTCTCATCCACCAAACAGACCAACCATCAAATCCAGATCTTTCCAATTTAGAAAGAAGGATGTTGGGAGGACCTTGTCAAAATCCTTACAGAAGTCCAGTTAGATGACATTCCTAGTTCTTCCCTTGTCCACTGATGTAGTCAATCCATCACAGAAGGCCACTACATTGGTCAGGCAGGACTTGCTCCTGGTGAAGCCATGCTGGCTGTCTCGAATCACCTCAGTGTCCTTAACATGTCTTAGCATAGCTTCTAGGGACAATCTGTTCTGTGATCTTCCCAGGCACAGAGGTGAGGCTGACAGGTCAGTAGTTCACAGGGTCCTCCTTTCTACCCTTTTAAAAAATGTGTGCAATGTTTCCCCTTTTGCACTCACTGTGTCTTCATCTGACTGCCATGACTTTTCAAATATCATGGAGAGTGGCTTGGCAACTGCATCAGACGATTCCCTCAGGACTCTGGGATGCATCTTGTCAGTCACATAGAATTCTGTATGTTTAGGTTCTTCAGGTGGTCACAACCTGATTTTCTCTTACACTGGGAGAGATTTTGCTCCTCCACTACTTCTCTTGCAGTCCTTCTGCTTGAGAGGTGCGGAGAGAGGGGTTGCCAGTGAAGACTGAGGCAAAAAAGCTGATGAGTACCTCAGCCTTCTCCTTGTCCGTTGTTACCAGTTTGCCAATCATGTTCATCAAGGGAGGGTACACTTTCTTTGACCTTCCTTTTCTGGCTGACATACCTGTAGAAGACCTACGTAGTATTCTTTGCATCCCTTGCCAAGTTTAGCTCCATCAGCAGCTTCGCCTTCCTGTCCCTATCCCTACACAACCAGGCAGAGTCCCTATACTCTTCCCAGGATACTTGTTCCTGCTTCCACTGCCTGTGCGTTTCCTTCTTGCCCTTTAGTTTGACCAGCAGGTCTCAGCTCAGCCATGCCTGTCTCTTGCCTTCCTTTCCCGATTTCTTACACCTGGGTGTGGAGAGTTCTTGCAGTCTGTGGAAAGCATCCTTAAAGATCTGCCAGCTCTGTTCTGCTCCCTTGTCCCTGAGGGAAGTTTTCCAGGGGGTCCTACTGACTAACTCCTTGAAGAGCTGGAAGTTTGCTTTCCTAAAATTCAGGGTCCTGACTTTACTATTCACCTGACCTGCGAGTGCGATGCCTTATGTAGGTGGAGTAAGGCTTCGTCAATAGGTTCCCCTCGATTGGGCAGCCTGTAGTAGACACCAACAACAAGGTCCCCTTTGTTGCCTTGGTCTCTAATTCTTTCTCGGCTTTCAACCTGCTCATGGCTATTCTTCAGAGACAGCTATTCACAATCTATTCATGTTTTGATGTAGAGGGCAACACCTCCATCCCTCCTTCCTTGCCAATCCCTTCTGAACAGCCTGTAGCTATCAATAGCCATATTCCAGTCCTAAGATTTCATCCCACCAAGTTTCAGTAATGGCAACTACATAATAAGTTATCTGAGAGATCTGTGGTTCAGTGGCATCAATAGAAGATGCCCTCTTGAATGATCCTGAAGTTGGAAGGGGTCTCTTACACAGTGCTAATCATGCTACAGAGATGCTATGTTTCTGCTTTGATTTTCCTCATGTTGTCCTGATGTCCAGCATAAGTACATACCTCTGCAGAAATCCTTGAATTTACAACTAGAAGGAAGAAGAAATTAACTGGTGGTGTATAGGGGAAGAATTATTCACAGTGATACAGACCTTGAAGGCACCTCTCTCTGGTCATGTCAAAGATTTTCTCCAATGCTGGCCCTCTTACCTGTACTCCTGCAGGTCCTGGGACACCTTGTCCACCTGGGATCCCAGGTAATCCCTGCAAAAGCAGAGGGAGAGGTGAAGGAGCTGAAGATCTTCTCCTGAGCGGAAGGAGATATTTCTCCTTCGTCCCACTGAGAGAGGAAAGGGTGATTTTTACAGAGGCTGTGACTGCACGGGAATCTGTCTCTCCTGGGGGCTCCATTCAGAACAAAAGAAGTCTGGAACACGAATGGAGTAGCCAAATGCACAATTTATCTGGGCCACATCACTTCAAAAGCCCTTGATAAAACCTGTGCAACCTTACTGTCAGCCAAGCTCTGTCTAGCAAACCCCACATTCCTCTTTGCAGCCACTAAGGCCCAGAGCTATAAATTAGGTGCTTAAATTCATATAGTCACGTAGCTTCCTCTACAGTCAGTACAAAGCCAAGCACCACTGTGGCTACTTCTGATGAGAGAAGCATCTCAACTATGGAAAGAGCATGTCCCCCCGCTCCCTCCAAAACATGCAGCTCTCATGTCCTCTTCCTGCTGAAGTTCAAAGCCGAATGAAGAAACACTTGGATGTGCTTACAGGTTCTCCACTTGTTCCTTTATCTCCTTTCTCTCCTTTTGGTCCAGGTTCACCCTGATATAAAACAATAAGACAGAGAGAAATAAAAGCTAATTCCATGGCTGTATATCACACTAGTTCTGTTTTGTATAAGGGCTCTTTCAATCAGATATCAATGCCTAATATAGAGTACCTTCCTCAAAGAAGTTTGAGGTCAATAAATCAAAATGATGATATCACACACTAAGATTTGTAGATCTTTGTCTAGACTTCTTGGACTGTTATGAAAATGATTGCAAAACTGTTTGATTTAAAAAGAGAAAAGTTTTCCCTCATAGACAATAGTAGTTAAAGAATCTACTGCTCCTAATTTTGATCAATTCAGCTCCAATGTATTAAAAGGCCAGATGATACGACAAGGAGCAAAAGCACCAGTGCCACTGCACTGCCTCTCTGCAGGACCACAGATCTAATGTCATCCTACAGTCAGGGAAATTATCCCACATACAGTCCGTTTTCTATTCCGCGTTTAAGAGAGGGGGTGTTCAGGGTCTCATCTTGACCACTTCCAGAGATGTGTACTAAAGAGCTTTTCCTGATCTCTAGTTCTGTTACCATCTCCATACATCCATGCAATTTCCTCTCCTGCAATGTCACCACATTTATTTCATGCACCACCATCATTGACTAATAGCATTAATTTATTCCTGTTCTTCCTCCTTACAGTAAATTGCAGATGCTTTCAGACAGAAGTTCATCAGCTTTGTTCTGATCTCTAGAACAATAATCAATAAATCCATATTTCTGCTTTTTATAAATTGAAAAGGAACAGCACACAATTATGGAACTGTCTGGCACAAACCAGGCATTACATGAATACTCACATTTGTATATATGAACATATGTATTCAGGCAACAGCAATCATTACTTATTCATTATTTATCATACAAGGTGTTTCAATTATGCAACCAAGGAAGAGTGATTTAAGTGATTTAAGCTACGTGCACACGAGGAATAGTGATCAGTCAAAACGCAGAGCCCAAGACAAATCAGCTCGAATTTTATTCACATCAGCTATTTGCCAATCATTTCTGCAACACCTGGGAATTCAAAGTCCATTTGCAAATGATTCTTTAACAGGCAAAATAAGTGTAACTGCATAAATATTGCTTATGGCTGTATTTATTATACATTATGAATTAATTGGAGGAAATTCACCCTGCAAGTAGCACCCGTTTAGATCAACTTTTAATCAAGCAGTCCCTTATGCCATCTAGTGGCCGTCAGAAAAATAACGGGACCACCTAAAGTAGTTCAAGCAAAGGGTCCTGTGCAAAAAAAACTGGATGGCCGTGCCTGGAAGTTATTTTGCGTTATGACTTTTCAAGTTCTGAAACCCTTTTGAGAGTGCAGAGTAACAAAGCACAGACATACAGCAATAAATTTGTAGTATATGGGAATAAGGGCACATTTAACCAGGGAAAACAAGACTGCAAAGGGAAGAAGTAAATTAACAGGTAAAGGAGGAAGTTCTTTTTTAATATTCTCCCACCTTTTCCTTGATACTTAATTTGCAAAATCGGGAAAATTCCAGTCTAATGTCCTTGCACAGCCACAAACATGGGTAGAAGCAGCATCATTTAACGCAACCTACCAAGCAAACCCTCTTGAGAGTCCTTTCAAATTTGCTGAACCCAAGGCTATCTGCTGAAGCTGTTAACGCTGTCTGCTAGTGCTGCACGTTGTGGAGACCTCTGCCCCCAGCAGCTGGACCTAATCCACTGCCACCCACTTCTCCCCTACAGCTCAATGAACAGGAATGATGCGGCAACAGCCAACAGCTACTGCCAACCTGAGCCAGATCAGTGCTTGCAGCTTCCTTGACCTGCTCTCAGCAGTGTCCTCCTGTAGTCTCAATTAACACGTTAGTCATTTCTCTGCCACTTAAAGGAGAGCAAATGCAGTGGGAGCTCAGCTGTGCCCACCTGTGGTGGGAGATAGAAGGCCAAGTGAGGAGCCATCTCCTGCTCTACTGCTTTTGCCTCTTTCCAGCCATTGTAGCTGGCCACCACTGTGGTTCTCACACACCCCGTCTCCAAAAAGTATTTAATGGGTTTAACTGACTAGCTTAAACAAACATAAAAAAGTCCCCTGCACCCCATGGAAGACACCAACGCCACCTCCACTGCCCTGCTGCATCTACAAGTTTCTGCAGAGCACCCAAACACACAACGGAGCTGTGGTGGTGGGCAAACGGGAGCTCAGACTCACCTGGTCAGAGGTTTTCCATATCTGACAATTGGCAAGGTGTGGTTTAAGTGCAATTGATTTTAACTAATGATAAGTAAAGAAAGTAATGGTGCTGCTGCCTTCTCTCCAGGCTGTGTTTCCTGTCTCCGCCTGTTTGAGCTGCTCGCTGTCGCTGTACACCACATACTCAATGGAAACCAGTGGCAAGTATGGAGTTTTGGAGAGTGCACAACATCTTTGTGTACCCTGCTGGTCCTGCAGCCTCAATAACATGACATATAACACTCTCCTAAGGCATATCGCCATGTTCTGACACCTTAATTTGCAGCGCTGTAAACCAAAGGTAACTATCCTTACCTCCCCTTCTCCTTCCAAAGCTTGCAACACTGTGTGCAGACCTGTGCATCATCACATTCATCCTGCATGTGCAAAAATCCCAGAGACCTGACCTGCTGACACACTTCAAGCCTTTTATTCTTCACCATCTTGCAGCTCATTTACACAAGTAGTGTGCTCAAAGAGATAACTCCTTCTGTGACTGTAGTGCTACAAAGACTACTTAAGATGTCACGTCTGCAATTTTCCTTAGTATATATGTTAGCAAACTACGAGCCAAAGGGCAAAGTGAACCAAAGAAATCTTGTCCCTATTTCCGGTGCTACTTCACATTCCTATTTCCTTCCTCAGCCTCTGAAGAACCTGGCATATGCACTGTCTTGTCTAATGGCAGTCTTACAGTTTAACTCTGCCATTAACACATGCCGTAAAGCCTCCTGATCTTTAACATGTTTATTCATATAACAATGGTGTGATCCTATATAACGCCAGATATTGCCCACTATGCACTGCAAGTGGGAAATAAAACTTAATTTTAACCTTAATTTAAGAGACTGGGACAGCATACAGCTGTGTCCTGGCCACAGCTGGCTTGGATGCTGTTGTGACCAGGACAGCTGTTGGCTTCTCATCATGGCTGCTGTCAATGGTGAAGTTGCCCAGAAGCAGACTTAAGCTTAGCTCTTTACTGAAAGAATTTAAAGAACATGGAAAATACTAAGGTGCTGTGTGTCTATCAGATATAAAAGACAGTAAGCCAGAGGCCGTGCTTATTAGAGATGTTACTTACAGGAATCCTAGGGTGTGGGGTGAAGAAGGATGTCTGGAAGAGAAACCGGGCTGTTAAAAGAAGCACTGCCTATTTTCCTTGAAATGCAATAACATATGTATTCTCCTTGTCATTACGAATTACACCTCCCATATATCCATCAGTCGGTTTATAAACGAGCAACTCATTGTAACATCTGGCTGTTTGGAAAAAAGCCCACAAATATCAGACATTTCCTAGAGTATTTGAAATATGAACATAAACTCAAAATCATCCTGTATGTCCCACTGCTATGAAAAAAATAAACAATCTTTAGCCTTGTTAGCGATTTTACTGTTAGCAATCTCCAGCTGACTTTTCCACTTGGAGACATCTTCAGTATTATTAAATTTCCTGACTCCATGGCTGAGCTTGGTGTGTTCTCTCTCTGCTTTGTACCATGTACAAGACATACACATCTCAACATGTTGTTTTAAGGATTACACAGTCATCCTGAGGGACTAGCCACAAAAAAACAGATAACTTTTTGTAGAGAGAGGCAGTATCTTTTATCAAAACTGATAAAATTAGGAAGAAAAATTTATTCCTTGATGAAATGAGGATATGTTGAAACCATCACCTACTTTTACAGCTGAAATAGAAATTATTTCTCCCTGTGAACACAGGAAGCTTGAGCAGTCAGGCATATCTTCTCTATACTTAGCCATGTTGTCCTGTATTCATATGCTGCCTTCTTCGCCTTTACTAAGACAGATTTGTCCTTGGTGTTGTGACTGGGTCATTCTTGTGTGATCCACGTGGTGCCTACCCACACTATACCATGAAGCACCCTTTGGCACAGACTAAAGAGGCCCAACTAGTGTCAGGGAATAAATTATAACACCTCCTCTATGGCTGCATGAAGGTCTGTAGGCACCTGATTTTCACCAACAGACCTTGATTCAAATTCTCTCCCTAATTGGTGAATGTGGCAGCTGTAACCAGCTGTGGTGAACAAAGCTGACAAGTGGGTATCTGCCATTTTTTGGAGGATCTGTGACTGGGATCAGCCCTCCTGTTGCAATGACAAGCCTGTTCCTAGTGTTTAGTCCAAGCGGCTTATTCAGATTTTGCTGGAGGGAACTCTGGGGTTTATGTATTTACATTCGGTGGACACTGGCTTAATCACCAGTGGACTTCGTTGTAATTATACTCATGCTCCCAGAACTAATTTTTTCAGGTTCGTTTTTAAAACAATAAATTGATGTTTTCTTGGTCTTTTTTTTTTTTTTTTCTATTAGCAGAAAGGGTACATGCAATCAGATATGACTGGTTTGTGTGTTTCTCCTGGTTTCAGCTGAGTTAATTTTCTTCCTAGTGGCTGCTGTGTTTTGGATTTAGTATGAGAATAACACATATTGTTTTACTTGTTGCTAAGCAATGTTTACATTAGTCACGGACTTTTTCAGCTTCTCGTAGAAACTGAGAGGAAGCATAGACAGGACAAGCTGGACAAAGGAATATTCCATACCGTAGATGTCATGCTCAGTGTATAAATGGGGGTTGGCAGAGGGGCAGGGACACACAATTGCTGCTCGGGATTGGCTCAGCAACTGATTACCGGGTGGTGAGAGTGACTTGTGTTGTATCACTTTATTTTGCATATTCTTTTACCATTATTATTATTATTATTATTATTATTATTCTCTCCCATTACTGTTCTATTAAACTGTCTTTATCTCAACCCACAAGCTTTTTTTCCCCATTCTTTTCTCCCTCTTATCCCTACCCTACTGGTGGTGGGGTGAAGTGAGCAAGCAGCTGAGCGGTCCTAATAACTTGCCAGGGTCAAACCACAAAAGCGTTGGATCCAGTGCTGAACCCAGAACAACCTCTGGGATGAGAGGGTCTTCCTGGACTTACAGCACAGCATGGCACTGAATGCGATGGAGGCTCTGGGAGGCTGCAGCATCACTGAACCTGAGTGCTCCAACCCATAAATTCATGCCAATGAGAATTGGAACCCTCTGCTCTTCCTGGAAGAAGGTGAATTGTTCCCCAAGAAGACGAGCTGTTGTTCATTAGTATCTGTTGAAAGTGAGTCAGTCTTATCCTGAAATCCCAGTGGGAAAAATCTAGCTCACCCTGGACAATCTGTATGAACACACTCCCCATTTTCAGCCATGACCTTCTTCAGATAGCTCGCACAGCTGCTAAACAAATCACAAATTCAATTTAAGTGCTACCACAAGGCAAGGGCATACAGAAATGTCATTTGAAAAGAGGCAGAGGAGGACATCACCTCCCCACAAAATAAAAGGACTGAATACACCTTGATATTGCTTCTCTGAAGCAAAGGGAGATAATCTCAGAGTAAATGAGTCCTAAAGTTTCTGCAGAGGAGTAGGGATCTTGAAAAGCTTTTTTTCCGAGGAATTTGTGTGGACAAAGTGTGATGATGCCTTGCATATTGTTACAGCACAGAACACAATCTTACTTACTGTTCCAGGCAAGCCTGGTGGTCCAGGGGAACCCATGTCACCCTAGAGAGGGAGAAAAATACAATATATATGAGATGTAACCCCATGACAACCTGTCATCTCAGTGACACTGAAAAGCCCACAGAACTTCTCTGATGGGTGGAATTTACCCCATTGCTCTGGCCAGAATTTCTGCTGTCCTTGCTTTGTTGTACACAGGATTCTTACTTTGCTGTCTTTATCACTTGGTGATTTCATCATTGAGCTGACTTCACAGGTCAGCTAATGTTACTCTATCCAGTGGAGGAGTGATATGGAATTTAATTTGTATTTTAAGTTAAAGTTGATCAAAATTCTTGGTTGAAAAATGTGTTTTAGTTGAACTTCTTCTGTAGATGGAAAAATATACTCTGTTTTTCATAAAAAATGTACATTTCTAAATTCAGTTCTAGCCCTCCATAGATGGTGAAAGTCACCGGTAAACTGAGGGCTGATGTATCTCACTTCCTGATGGCTATTGCCACTATAATGAGAGCAAATTTTTCACTACACAACCGTTGGTATCTGCAAGGTCAGGGCTTCATCTTCATCTTCATGTTCACAGTGGTTGAATGCAAATTTTGATGACATCACTTTTGTCTAGTTCTCTCATTTTCACTAAAATTAATAGTATTGTGATGGCAGAAGCCCAGGCCATTCCTTAAATTATTGTTATATTACATCACAGGCAGGCACAGAAAAGTTCTTTAGAATTTAATTCCAGGCTCAATTCTATCAATTTTAACACAATGAAAAATTTCTTTAAATTAAAGAAACTGTCCTTATATTTCATCAACTGCTTACTATTTCTTGCATTACTTAATAAATGGTTGTCTCTGTCTCACATGCAGCTTTCTCTGCTGCTTCATGGTAAGGCTCATCTAACAGATTTCTAATGCTTCTGATCTTCCTCAGATATTCTCATCTATCACTTGCCTCTGTGCCCTTGCCTCTTTTCCTCTCTTGTCTAAGGGAGCTTGCTCATTTCACGGCTCACCTTTTCTCCTCTTTCACCTTTCAGTCCTGTGAGACCGTCCTTTCCTTTTTCTCCCTAAAAGCAGGGAAAAGAAAGCAGGAAATATGCATGTTTTGACTTGATTGCATCAGTCCCACTAGAATATTTTACACTTTCAGTTGATCTTACCTGTCCTCCAAGATGTAGTGCAAGCAATTAAAAACGTAACATTTTGGAGATGGCTTCATAAATTCCACACTATTTTCAAAAGCCAACAAATAGCAATTAAGTTCATGGAAAGGAAAGCACCAATCCTAAATCAATTTTCATGTAGAAGATCCTACTGCCTGATGTAGTTATAAAACCCAGATTTTTTCCTAGCTGGACAAGAAAGGCACCAGAACAGGAGTTAAGAACAAAAGTGGACACTCATACTACCAGTTTTGTTTATGTTAAACATTTCTGAATCATCCATTCACCTGCCTATTTTGCCCAGGTAACCTGATCATCTGAATGGGAGATGCTTAACAAGGATGATGTGAATATTCCTCAAAGTGCATACACAAAATCTATTTGTCCCGCATTCAAATAGGAGCTATCTGACCTATATTTCTATGATTTTATATACAGAGAGAATATATTCTATATTCTATGATCTACAGTACATATAATCTAGCAAACTGAACAGTAAGACCTCAGTTGATTTTAGATCCTTCTTGCTCACATTCAAGCATGCCGTGAGTTATCAGGAGTGCCAGTCTCATTTACATGTCCAAATTTACTGTCAGGCCCCTGATTCAACTATGTCCTGGTATGTAAATGCATCTGGAAGTCTGCAGCTAGCCAGGGGAAGCAGTAGACACCGGGGCTCGGATGGAAGTTAGGCCATCAGAAAATGATACAACCATTGAGGAGACTTCTCCAGGGCTCAGAGACAAGGTCAATTTGTGATTTTTTTGCTGTTATTAGTTTTTTTAAATGTTCTTAAATCAGATAGATATTTCTGAAAGTAAGGCCCAAACACCACTGTACCTCTTCTACTGCCTCACGAGTCATAACCTTCTGCATTTAGGATAGACACTGTTCATTAGCACCTCTGCTGCAATTAGGAACAGTCACTAGGCAGTAAAGTACTTTTTTGGAAGAGGTACTCGGTGACTTTGCTGGATGCCAGTCAGCTGCTCACCACAGCAATCACACCAAGATAGAACACCATCTAGCGACACTCGAGATAAGTCCTCCTGGCACCAGATGGCCAAAGAAAATCAAGCTGTTGCTCATAGTCACTCACCCGGTCTCCTTTATCTCCTCTCGGTCCAGGTAAACCCTGAGGACCAGGAAGACCTGCTTCACCCTGAAGGCAAGACAAAGAAGTGTGTGAAATCCAGGAAAAGGCATCAAGCTTCTACTGCCTTCTATTAATAAATCTCATTACTCTCACAGATTCACAGAATCACAAAATAGTAGGGGTTGGAAGGGGCCTCTGGAGATCCCCTAGTCCAACCCCCCTGTCAGAGCAGGGTCACCCAGAGCAGGTTGCACAGGAACACATCCAGGCAGGTTTTGAATGTCTCCAGAGACGGAGACTCCACCACCGCTCTGGGCAGCCTGTGCCAGGGCTCTGCCACCCTCAGAGTAAAGAAGTTCCTCCTCATGTTGAGATGGAACCTCCTGTGTTCAAGTTTGTGCCCGTTGCCCCTTATCGTGTTGTCGGGCACCACTGAAAGGAGCCTGACCCCATCCTCCTGACACCCACCCTTTAAGTTTTTATAAGCATATATATATAATTAAGAATGAAAAGGCAGAACGGTGGGCCAAATTCTTCTCTCACTCATGTCAGTTAAATATGCATCGTCTGTTCCTCAGAGTAGACTAATCTAGCCACAGGGCCCTTAGGCTGGGGAAGATGAAACCCTGATTTAGCTGTGTGTCTCTGCATGTCTAACGCTAGACTAGGAATTGTTCAGAACTCATAATGACTGCAGACGGTTTCTTCTCAATACCTACTCACACCATGATACACATAGTCTATGCTGTAGGCCAGAACCTGACTGTTTTTTTTTCATGGCACTTATAGATGTAGTTTGTTGAGAGAGAACGGGGTTAATTTGATTATCAAATAATTTCTTATTCTTGGAAATCATTACTTGGAACAGCGGCTAAGACTTCTCTTTTTTTACCTTTACACTGTTGACTGACGTTATGGAATTTAGGACAGGTTTTCTTCATGCTGCTCTGTAGCAGGACCAAGCAAGCAAATCAAAGCAGCAAAAACATTTAAATCTACCTTTTATTTTCATTTTTAATGATCTGTCATGATCCAGAAATGCAAAAACATCACTGTATTAATGTGAATGGTACAGATGTTATCTATCTGACAAAGAAATCTAGGATTTCCTGGATGCACTATTGCATATTTGGATTTCTCTCTGTTTGAACCTTGCCTTTGAGTTTCTGCTTTATAATGTTTGCTGTTGGAGCAATTATGATCTCTCTGTCATGCGGTTTGTTCTAAATATATCAAGTATTCTCAAATTTAGCTTCCAGTTGACCCAGTTTGTTGTCTGAAAATAACCATGTTGTTTCCTATTTATAATTATTCTGCTATCTGCCTTCGTGGTGTAGTATCACAAAGGATCTCAGTCATGGACAGGACTCAAATGTGCTAAATGTACAAATACTGAAGATAAGGTGAACCCCGCTCTAAAGAGAATGTCTCTGAAGTATGGGAAGACTCAAAACATTATCACGATATAGGTGCAATAATTCTGCAGGAAAAATCAGGTGAGGAACAGGATGCTGTGGTGACTTGAGTATGACTAGGAACATCAAGGTGGTGTTTGGAGAATTCTAAAGAAAGAGACATTTGGTGACAGAGGGAGTTGTACTTTATGAGAGCCACTGCAGAATCCTGGATGATGATGAGATCCCGGAGATCATGAGGACAGAGGGCCTAACGTTAAAGATGGGAAAAAAAAAAAAAAAAAAAAAAAAAAAAAAAAAAAAANAAAAAGAGAATTTGGAGGAAAAATAAAAAAATGTGGTGTAAGTTGGCCTCTGAAAAGGTACTGAAGCAAAACATCAATGAGTTTCTATGAGCTCAAGAACAGAAAAATAATACAAAACAGGCAATGTTTTGTATTTGTTAAAAACTAATAATTTCAAACTCATCCAGTTCCCTCCCTTCACACAATAACTAAGCAGACAAGAAGTAAGCATTTTTATGATGTATCTTGACATCAGTAAGACATCCGACACAGGCCAACTTGATGTTCTCATTAACAAACTACAGAAATGCAGCGTAGAAGAAGGGTCTCTGGAGAATGGTGTACAACTGATTGAAGAAACTACATTCACACACCTGTTATTAGCTGTTTCCTGTCAAATTCAGAGGATATATGAAGTCCTCTATTTTAATTTGTGACTGAGGTGACAGAAAAGAGAACACTTATGAAATGTGTGGAGAACACCATGCAGTGGAGAGAGCGGTAAGCGTTTTGGAAGGTGGTATTAGAATTCAGAACAGCCCCATGTGGGGAGGCGACCCAGTCAGGGGGCCTGACCCCTCATTGCACTGGGGCTAAGCTTGCCCGGCAACTGCAAGCCCAGCAGTTCCTTTTCCTGGCAACTGGAAAAGGGCACTGGTGTGCAATGAACACAGAAACCGCTGAGGAAGAGTATGGAAATGGCTCCCTGAGAGCCCCATGAGAGTGCTCCCTCGCCATAATGATCTCCTGTTACTTGGGACACCAGATCAGGATGCTTTCCTGGGAACTGAGTAATACCTATTGGGTAGATTATAAGGAATTTTGGAATAGAAGCAGAATAGTTCCCACATACAGGGTGGTGTAATTGTTATCCACTTAATAAGGGCCTTATCCGAATACATCTCACTTTGTACCTTGGACTTGGAACCTTATTCCTTCAAGGGGTAGACAGAGGCAGGGGATCTGACCACAACACCCTGACAAATAGGAGAAATGGTCAGCAATTCCTAAAATGTAATGGTCATGGAGAGACTGTCACAGCTTATGGAAAGATGCTATATGACACTCCTTATGGACAGCGTCTTCCCTTATTCCATTTAAGTCTAGTTTGTGGTGCATGTTCTGCTTTATTGCACAAGACAACATGGGAGCAGAGGTTATGACCATCCTCTCATTTCGTCTTCATAGCAGAAGATTGGATTGAGACTGGTAGGAGTAAGAGAAGACCAAGGCTCTGAGAGTCTTCCATTTCTGGCATATACTCTGTACCCCGAAATCCTAAAATGTACGCCAAAGATACAAGACTGTCTTATACGGATTTTTCTTCCTACAGATTTTCATACTACAGTTGAACAGTTGGCATGCAGGTGAAAATGTTAACATTTACGGTTAGTTGTCCTGGCTGGGCTCTAGACAGCTGTGTGCTTTAGGAAATCACAGGGCATTTCCCTGGTTCTTCACTGAGTTCAACAGCTATCTGCTGAAACACAAATCCTAATTAAAAAAGCCTAAGATAACTGTGAAACTTTTAACTGTCATCTGGGGTTATTAGCAAGCATTTACAACTTAGAAATGACAGCGTCACCCCTTGCATCACACAGCTACAAAACAATTCCTCATCTTCCACAACCAGCACCCTGTGATAATGTGAGGTGCGAAGGAAAACAAGTACTTTTAAGACACTCTGCCTTGCTTTTCTTCCCTATTCACCAGGAACAAAAGTTTTCTCTGGAACTGAGTTTTCCAGGATAGAATGAAAAATTGGATTTAGCATATTTTTGCTCTGGAATTTTCTGGAATTACTCTGTCCAGCCATGAGTCTCATCCACTCATCTGTTGCTTCTTCAATCACAGATGCAAATGATTTGCATGGGACTCATTACTGGCAAATGGCTTTGTAATTGCATGTGGTCACTTTATATCGTTGACAGGTAGGCCTTCCTGCTCAGACTATTTTTCCTGCTCACCTGCTCACCAGGTTGGCCATGGCTCCCCGTTTCACCCTGGAAAAACAAAAGCAAAACTTTAACGTTGCAAGGACCTGACCCTTTTGTAAGGAGGCTTCCTCATTAGTAAAGTGTGTCTCCTGTGGTCCTGACCCATGTTGTTCTACCTACTTCTCAAAAAGCTCTGAAATTGCCTTCTTGACGGCTTGGGAACCCAGACCACAGGGAGACAATACCAGGGCCAGGTAAGATGCCCCTACACATGTAGACTTGAGAGTGGAGCATCAAACAGTGTTTGGTATTTTGAAACATCATGAACTTCTAACAGTCATCTGGGGTTATTAGCAAGCATTTACAACTTAGAAATGACAGCGTCATCCCTTGCATCACATAGTTACAAATAAATTCCTCATGTTCTAGACGCCAATGAGCCACATATGCTCATCCTCTTATGCCTCCAACTTTAGAGGAATCTTACTCTTCTGAGTTCAGCATAAGACCTTCCAAAATCACACCTTAATCGACTCAATGGGTATGACAAACTATGAAATAAAATTCCTTACCTTAGGGCCAGCTTTTCCAGGAAAGCCTTCCTCACCTTTTTCCCCTTGTTCTCCCTGCAGGGAACACAAGAAGTTATATACAAACTCCCCTGGTAGTGCAGCAAGCTTGCAGGCAACAGCGAGGAATATTTTGACTCAGATCCTCAGTACCATCCTGAGGATGTAAATGGAGCCATTTGAGAATACGTTTCCTGGAATGTTTTTTCCATTCTAGTGGTGTTTGCAATCACATCTCCAGCACCAATGACCCTACTGGAATATTTCTGGAATAACACAAAGTCAACCACTGTTACATTAAAGATATCTATAGTGAATTACCTGATAAACAAAACTTCCATTCAGTTTCTTCAAAATATACGTGGTTAGAAAGTCTATATTATTTCCATTAAAAACTAAATAATTGTAGGATTGGGACCTTGGCCACCTTGCCTCTTAAGTAAATACTTTGAAACTGATCTTTCAATGTGCGTGGTGTCAGCATGGAGAGCAGAGACTGCAGTGGATTAAGAGCTGAAGCACACTACATATAGCTGGAAAGCGCAGTAGGTACTACACAGGGCTGTGAATAAGATCCAAAGATTTATTTAGCCTCAGAACATTTTATAGTCTTCAAATTCCTTGCCTTTATTTATCAATAAATCAGATCTGGGGACTCTGCTAGATCTGGGCTCAAGAGCTCAGTGCACTCAGTTGAGAGAGGAAAGTATAAATGTAGGGTGTTCTTGGATCAAGTAGGGGTCATAGTGCTCAAATATTAGAGGTAAGAAGATGCCAACACAATCCAAAGCCTAGCTTAGCCTTCATAGCCGCAATATGGTGTGTTCCTTTGATGCTTATTTACATAGTGATGGCAAGTCAACCAGAGTGTCTCCTACCTCTGTATCTCCTATCTCCTTTCTCCCACTTCAGAGACAGCAGAACAGACAACTCTTAACAAACTGTCATTTGTAGAAGCTTTCAAATGGGTCATAAGTAGTAGGAGATAATGAAGAACCGTCTTTCTGTCACACAGACCTACAGAAGCCTGAAGGGGATGGCATCTCTTCTTTCCAGCCATTCAGGGAGGAAAGAAAGGAACAACTTTAGAGGCTGACACACTTCTTTGTTCTTCTTCTTTCTGCCTTGGACACATGCCGTGACTTGCCAGTGTCACTGGTTTTCCTGGGTGACAGTAGAAGCTCCTCTGTTTGCAATGCTCAGCTGTGTTTGCTGAATTGGATGCAGTAATTGAAGACTGGAAGAGGATCGCTCATTCCTGCTGTATTTACAATCAGCTATATCTTCATAATGATTTAGTACGGTGCATCACACCAGCTGACTTGGCCTTGGAGCTTCACCAGTGGATCAGCGATGTGGGATTGGTGAGGTGTGTTTAATTCTGGGAGTCTGCTCCCCTTCCCACTTACATTTGCTAGCTGACCCAGAGAAGTTGCCCAGGTAAGTAGCTTAATAACAGTGTATGTGGCGTCACTTACCTTTTGACCAGGAAGGCCAGGAAGCCCACTGAATCCGTCTTTGCCAGGCGGCCCCTAAACAAGAGAAAATCACAAGCTGTAAGCGCCTGTTCTTAAAATCATTAACAGTAATGATTTTAATGAACAGTAACGTAACTCAGCATAAGCACACTCAGCTCGTCCCTCTTGCCACTGACCTAAGTTTAAGAAAAGAAGAACCACCTCCTGCATTTTGTTTTGATTTTTTTCCCTACTGGGACTCAAACCATACAAAGGTTCTCACAATGCACGTTGTTCGGCCCTTTTTCCAGTATTCCTGTTTTGGTGAATGACCACTGGATGTCAGTGTTGCTACAGAGAAATAACAGTATAGCGCTATGGTGCACTCTGGATTCTTAAGTAACTTTAAAAATTACATTCTTATTTATCATTTTCTATGAGTCTCTATTATATGTATCTTTAAAGATTTTTTTAAAGTCTAGTTCTCCTTTTAAATAGTGGTAATTTCTTATGCAATGCATAGACTCCTAAAATTAGTTATACAACACATAGTGACAGAACTGTTTAGCAAGATAAGAATTAAAATTACTTCCTGTAATGCATTTAAAACAGTGCGAAAAAGTTTTGTCCCCTTTTCGAGTGTCAGTTAATCTCCAAGCACTGCAGGGGGCACTTCTTAATACTAAGTATTTAATAATTCACCTTTCTTGGCTTAACAGCCAACAGAAATTGCTGTGCTCTGCTAAAGATTTTACTTTCAGTTCTTTGGCCTAATTCAGGAAACTCCAGATTTGGAAAAATTATATCTTGCCAAATCAAAAATGAATTTTGAAAGGTATCATGGAAAGAAAACATCGAGGTCCCAGTGTGTAGGGATAGCGGAGCTGTGTCTGGTAAAATTCTTGTTTGTAAAAGGTATCAGAGGCTAACGTCTGCATTAAAGGCGACACCGTCGGAGCCCACATTAAAACCTCACACGCAGACGAGCTGCAGGAAAGGAGGCAAAGAGTTGAGAAATAAAGTATCTGAAGTCATGGAGGGTGTGGAGGCAAGAGCAGCAGATCCTCAACACTTACAGGTGGTCCCGGTGGTCCGGTTTTACCAGAAACTCCAATCTCTCCTGGCAGTCCCTGAAAAATGAAATCAGAAGAAAAAAAAATAAAAAATAAAAAAATCAGTATTTCTGTCCTTTGCGTGGAGGTTGCTGCTTCCAATTTAAACGCAATTTTCCCTTCCATGGCAGTCAGGTCTCTGCCGTGGGGAGTCCTGTAGACATTATTGACTTATCCCCAGGTGGCACTGATACGGTCCTAGCACTAGGCACAGAGAAGCTGTTCTCTAGGGCCAGCTGTGGCTTTTCAGTGAGAAAATATAAGAGAAAACACACATTTCCAGGAGCCCTGACTCAGTTCCCACTGAAACCCACAACCTAGAATTCTCCCCAGCTGTTTTTTCTTCTCCTTGCTATAAAATAAAACAAACAAAAAAAAATAGGCAACATAAAAACCAAGCTTGTTTTCTTACTGGGGCTCCAGGTGGTCCAGGGGGTCCAGCAATGCCTGGGGGCCCTGGAGGTCCCTGTAAGAGAAGAAACAAGACCGTTGACAAGTCTCTCTGATAGGGCCTGAAAGCCTCAGGTCCTTCCCTGTGCAGTTGGGGTCCTATTCGAAATAGGCAAAAGCTTTATTTCATTAACTTCTACCAAAAAAATGCGAGACGCCAAACTGAGCTCCAAGGAAACCATGCTCATGCGCAGAACAGGATCTCCTGCTTAAGCCACTAATTACTATTGCTACGAGGTGAGCTCCATCCTCCACTTCAGTAAAAGAGATGGAGGACTTGAAGGCCATCAGTGGTAACATACAACATAAAGCTTGTCCAGTGGGATCCCTTGTAACATCCAGCCTAATTTAATCTTGATTAATGTTGTTTCAAAGTGAACAATTTACCTGTGCAAAAAGACTTCTGAAGTAACTAATGAATGGAATAGGCTTGTGGTTTGGGCTTTTTTTTTTTTTTTTTTGGGGGGGGGGGTTGGTAAAAACGTGTCCAAGAGTATGGAGAAACAATATAGTGAATCAAGTGTTTTGAAACAAATGCACCACCATTTCAGGGCTCTGTATTGACCTTGTTGATAGCAAAAGGTCCTCACAAACTAATACTTCAATCTACACATTTAGTTGGAAATGTCCTAACAGTCTTCCTTACTCATCTCCCTGCAAAAGCTGTTTCTCTTAGGGAAAATATTCTCTCAATAGCCATCCAATTTTCAGAGGGATTTATTTTTGTGTATTGAGTAAATCGTTAAACTTGGCTTCCCAGCTGAGAAATTTGTTCCCATATTCAACAGATCTTAACAGGTTGCCTGAGATGCAGGGGTGTGTGTTACTTCCAGCTTCCACTGTAGACAAGATGGGTTTTACCCTGTGATCAAAATGAAGGATGTGTTCATATGTTTTTTGGATCAGGACCTAAGCAAACAACATTAGGGTGGATGTGAGAGATGGATACGTGACTGAGTTGAAATTTTACCCTGGCTGTGTCTTTCTGTCTTTTCAACAGGATGATTTCATTCATTTCCAGTTTTCAGCATAGGGGGAGTTCTGGTGTGTTTGTACTTAAAAAACAGCAAATAACCCCCACACCCCCAAACTCTATATAAAGAATTGAATTTGAACAACTGATACAAGATGGAAAATGGCCAGTCAGCATTTTCCTTTCAATGGCCAGTCACCATTCAATATCACAAAGTACAGCTTTTCAGATTAAGGTATTACTAGTCGTGGATCAATTTGAGCATTTCACATTTTTTTGTAGCTGAAGAGAAGAAAACAGTGTAAAAAAAAAGGTGAGGACAAGGAGTTATTTGTGGCATGGTTTGACAGAGAAGGTAGCAGATAAACTGTCTTTTTTAGAATACGCTTCTAAAATTCAGACAGAAGAGAAGACAGCCTCTCACCAATAGATGGGGCAAAGCGACCAAAAAAGGGATCTGCAGATGCAATTGCGTCCCACAACCAGCTTTCACTGCAGCCCAGAACAGACATGGAGTCATCCCACCAACATTATCATTTGCAGAATACCTCAAATGTGAATACAACTAAAAAAATGCGTTGTAATGCACTGATGCTGCTGACATAATTCCAGGGGAGCTCTGCATCGGCTTCTGGGGACATAGGTTCAGGTGCTGTTGCAGAAGGGTCCTGCAGTTAAGGAGCTCTGGACCCATGAGGAGACACTTGCTTGAGACCATCCAACACTTAAAAAAGACCACTTTGCTATTCAAATAAAAGAATCAACAGTCCAAATTAGCCCAGTACAAAAGAAAATACCACACTGCAGACACATCTGGATGGAATGACCTCAGACACCAGGGACCTGAAAGTTCTGCTTGGCCCTACTCCACCTCTATATGGATGGCATTGCTGAGAGGCCCTGCAGAAGATACGGGCTCCAGGAAGGGGCTTCCATGAAGATTGGGTGCAGTACTGGGAGAGAAGGCAAATGTACCTTTAGAAAAACAACAACAAACTGATTCAGCAGCAGAGTGGACTATGTGTAAGTACAGGAAAGAAAGTGCAAAACTGACCTTTGCAGACTTTCCTTGCCAATCCCATTGGTTCCTCCCTAACCACCTAATTTTGTTCCCTCTCTCTGCCAGTAACTCAACCACTTCCCATCATGAAATCCATATTCTCTCCATGGCCCTACAACAGGGAGCTTCTATCAGGAGGTGAAGAAGCCCAGCCCGGACCAGTCTCAGCCCAAGCATCCCCAAGTGTGATGCAAGTTACCCCAAACAGTACAGACAGGGGTCAATATGACCTAAAAGCAAAGTCTCACTCAAGCATCTGTCAGCAACCAGCTTAATCCCTGAAACATGAGGCACTACATCATCCTCATCCCAGCTATTTCTCCTAGTAACTCTTGATATCCTCACTATCCAAGACTATTTCTAATTATTCTCTTAAACTTTCTGTATTCTGGACCACAATGATTTTATGCAACCATAAGTCTTGAAATAGAAGCATGCTCGTCCTTACCCTAAATTGCCACTAAAAATTACGTTTCATTGCTCTCCACGAGAGCAATCATCTGGGACATCATGCCCAAGACTGGTTTACTCAGGTAGCTTCACTGCATGTTGCATCAACAAATGTTACACCCACTAACGGAAAGCTCTTCTGAGAAAAACCTCTCTGAGATGGACGTAGAAAGAATAGCTTTACATAGCGACCACCAGTATCCCTGGGAGATGCACAGGATGCTGACAACCTGCTCCAGCTGACTGCATACACCAGGTCATCTACTGTCCTGCTGGATGTCTTGCTTTCTGCAGCCTGGGCTACAGTAAGTGATTAGGACACAGGGAAATAAAATGGCACAATCATATGCAAGTTGCAGAAATAGATCACACATTTCTTTTATAGAGCCCTCCCTTATGCTATTGTCCAGAGGAAATAATTTTCAGTTGTGCATAAATTTCTCTTATTGCAGCCCTTCTCCTGACTTCTGTGTATACCTCAGAGCAAAGACTATTTTTTCTAAGTACTTAGAAAGGACCAAACTGACAGCATTCATTTGTGATTAAAAAAACCCTATACAACAGCAGCAGCAGGACAGCTTGTAATGCTTAACCCCAAAATCTCACGCCATCTGTTTTCTTTGCCTCCCTTTTGTAACTGAATCTATATTAAAGTACCCGATTTTACTGATCGCCTTTTTCAGTGATCATTTGATGAATTATACAGATGAGAGTCCCTGTCCCAACTCCAGTCCCCAGTGTTGTCCCTTAAAACTCTGATCTAGAAGAAAGTAATCATAGAATGATGTTGTGGGTTTTTTTCTGGCTGGTAAAGACTCTGATGTGTGCTTCCTACATGCTGAAGCAAAAACTGATACATGAAAACTTTATTCTACAACAGGACTACGCAAAATAAGGATCTTTTATCAAAACGTTTAAACCAAAGTATTTTCAAACTGTTGGTTTGAAAGAAAAAAAAAAAACAAAAAACAAAAAAAAAAAAACAACAAACCAAAAAAAGGATTTCAAATGTTCATTAAAACCTAAATAACATGCAGATGGGGGTATGTGTCATGGGGTGGGATATCTTTAAAAACATTGAGGGGGGGATTCTTCAGGCTTGTGTTTCATCCATCTCATTCCTTAGACAATGTAATGCAGGGACAGCTCTCAGGAAAGAAATCTGACACTCTCTGTATTGGAGGAACAGCTGTGCCGGTCCTCCACAATCCACTAAAGGATGCTCTTCTCTTCCACTGTGGATCTTGCTGAAAGGCTGGGAAAGGCAGAGTTATTAAGATTTAGCTTCTGTGCTCCCTAAGGAAGCTCTGAAAAGGAACAAAAACCTTTGTCTGTGGCTACATCAGTAGACTGCTTGGACAAAATCTCTTTTCCATGAAAGAAGGGATGGCTATGTTTTCGAGGGAGGTGAAAAAACGCCATTTCAAGATGGAAATTGAAGTCTGATGGCTTTTCCAGATATCTGTCTCTGGAGGCAAAGCTTGCACAGGCTTATTTTCTGTATATTATTCCATGCCGATGACTGGATTCTCTTGCACTATGAGAAAGGCTTAGATAAGCCCTTAACCCATGTCAAAACAGACTGTGGTCTGGGCTTTTTTAGGCAGCGTGACAGCTTTAGGAATGATCATAACCTTTGGGGGACACAGGAGCATCCTGTCTGCTGCCACAATGATAGCGAAATGCATGACCTGACAGCCTTTTCCCCTCCAGTGTCTCCTCTTGTCTCTACTTTCAAAACCAATTACTCCCCACAATTTCATGTCTCAGGAAGTCCCCACAGACCCTTCCTGTTGTCTTTACACTGTTTCCCCTTTATTTCCACTTCTCTCCCATCAGAAATGAGGCTGTTACAGCTAGTTTTGTGGGGCACTCCACGTCTCTCACTCTGTTGCTGCTCCAACTTTCCATTCCTCCTCTGCTGCATCTGAGTGGTTTCTGGTATCAGCTCCTCAAATGTGCTCTTCATTTCTCACCCCAGACACTACAGTATCCACCAGCACAACTACTGTGTGAATTATTTTCAGTAATACTGCATCAGAGCACCACATTGCTCTCTTTACTTAAATCTTGCCTTACAAAACAACATGAAAAGGATATAGAAAAAGGCTGTTGCTAATGACACTGAAAACCAAAAGCCTAAAGAGCCAATAGACCTCAACATTTACCTATGATGCATGCTCTATAGTCAGCTTCAGTGATAGTGTCATAATTCATAAATGGCTGAGGTCTCCAGTTATTTCACCAGGTCCCATGGTAATTGGAGGACCGACATTATTTTTAAAAATAAAGTTTGGTTGTTTCTTTTTTCAAAAAATTTCTGCAAAAGTACTGAATAAAGTTGACTTTGTACATAGCAGTCTCTCCTAGAGAATTTCTTGCTTCCAGTGGAAGGCAGTATTAGTTTAATTTCAACACTTAGCGTAAGATACGGACATGATCTCTTTTGTCTAGAGAGGAAGATTTATTTCCCTATGTGTTTGCTTTGAGACGGTTTACTGAGTCAGTGCAGAAAATGAGAAAAACAACAAAAAAACCCTCCATTATGGTCTTTCGTTTTAGTACTATTAGTGATACGCACTGGTGAAGACTTTTTTTTTTTCCTTTATTTCTGTTAAAGGTATAGATCTTATTAAAGATAGCTCTGAGCAATATCTTCCAATTTCGAGCAGTGCTGGCACAGTTTGAATTCAATCTGGGATTTGCAGCTGGGGCCTCTATCCTTTTCTTACATTTTGCAGTATTAACTTGCATTATAAAAAAGGACATTAAGGACACTGCATTTCAGAGGATGTAATTTCCTGAATTACTTAAGAAAAGCTGGGCTTGAGCTCACACCCTACAGACAAGTCTATACTGATTCAATCACTGCCAGCCACGACCACAGTAGGTACAGCATGTACCAGTCTTCCTCGGAGGTCTTAGTTATACCATCAGGTTATCTAGCATGAGGCCAACCACAACCACAGCCCAGAAATGTTGCAAGTGTGAGGTATGGCATTTTTGCTAAACACACAAAGAGTTTTGACTTCTTTTGCTATCTTACAGGTGGACAGCATGTAGCTCCTCAGCTCAAGGAATCTAGAGAGTGGGCTCAAGTGGACCATTTGTAGGTACCTGCTTTAGGAGAGCTTGAGGCTCCCACTGATGATGTTAAGTGGATGTTCATTAGCAGGAGCTCAGACACCTGCATCCCCAACCTTAATCCAATAAGTGTGAGACAACAAGCCTTATGAGGAGTGACTGAGGGAGCTGGGATAGTTCAGCCTGCAGAAAAGGAGGCCTTATCGCTCTCTACAGCCACCTGAAAGGAGGGTGTAGACAGCAGGGGGTCGGTCTCTTCTCTCAAGTAACAGGCGATAGGACAAGAGGAAACGGCCTCAAGTTGCCCCAGGGGAGGTTTGGACTGGATATTAGGAAAGATTTTTACACTGAAAGGGTTATTAAGCATTGAAACAGGCTGTCCAGGGAAGCGGTTGAGTCACCATCCCTGGAGGTGTTTAAAAGACAGGTAGATGTAGTGCTTAGCAATATTGTTTAGCGATGTTTTTTGTCAGTGTTAGATTAATGGTTGGACCTGATGATCTTAAAGGTCCCTTCCAACCTAGATGATTCGATCCAAGTTGATCTGATCCTATTCTATTCTAGTCTATTTTCTATTCCTGTAGATGCACACATCAATCTAAGTGCTTGCACTTGGAGCTGAAGGCCAGCCCTGGTAATTCACTGATACAGCTCAGAGTGTCTGAGCCCTGGGTTAGCAGTGGGGCATCATCTCCCCTCTCTGCTGAGCCTGCGAACTCAGCCTTCATGGCTCACTTAGTGTATTCTCCTTTCTCCTGAGGATATCTCTCCTGCCTAGAAAAGCATTTGCAAAGGTACCTCATCGACTCCTTCTCTGAACTCTTCCTCTCAACAGATGATGGGATAAATAAAGTATACTGAGGTCTTGGGAGGCTGTACAGAAATGCACAGCCTCGTTGTTTCCCGTGCTTGGTACCCATCCATCTATTTCAACTGAAAGTGCCGTACAGAACTGCTCATTTTTCAGTCTGCATTTGACCAGCCTACTGCAATAGAAGTTTGGCCCATGATTAAGGTTCCTGGAAAATAAAATAGTACAAATAAATAATAACAACATAAACACATTATGAGTTCAGATGTCTGTGTCCTTGCTGCAGGAAAATCATTCATATCCAGAGGGGAAATAAGACGCAGAGTGTCTACTCCATGGCTTAATGTTGCACACTTTCTAAAGGTCGCTGGAAAAGAAATGTTCATTTCTGGGCGTGCTGACTGGACAACGTGGAGCAAATAAGCACATGGACCGGTTCACCACCACAGCTGATTTAGAGGGAAAAAGACATTTAAAAATCTTTTGGGATTAAAACGAAGTTTGAATTGGTGTATGCAAGGAAAGGGTCAAAACTAGGGCTAATTATTGTCACAAAACATCCCCAGTCTGGCTGAGAAGTTGCCTCCTAGCTGCTGCTTCAGGATTTGACACTTAAATTAACTCTCAAATGTGATCACAGTCCATCAATGGTCCTTGAGAGTTGGGCTGACATCATCTCAACTGTGGTTCCTCACTGGATCTGCTGACCCTGCTCCAGAGTAGCCTTCGGGTGGGTTCCCTTGCACAGCTGCCTGGTCTTTCTGTGTCTTCTCAGTTGGACTGAGCATGACAGCAATTATTTTTCTTGACAAAGCCCAACAATAACTTCAGTTGGTCTTTCCTATGTCTTTCAGCACCAATGTGCCTTCTACAGCTCCTATATCCACTCCTTCCCTTTTCCCATGCAGCTATCAATGGGGGGAAAGAGGTCAGAAAACAAAAGTATATTTACATTTAAAATAGTAGAGGAAAGGGAGGTTATTTTAGTGTCCTAATATAGTTTTTGTATGGACAACTCAAAACAGTAACCAATGCCATAGAGATAGCACAGAAACAGGTGACACAAACTTCCATATATGACTTGGAAGAATATCCATGTAACTACAGCAATAGGAAACTGTTTTTCTTCTTGAGTATTTTTAGGGCGTAGTCTAACGAAGAAAAAAAAAGTGCTGATAAAGTGTTTAAAAAAATCTAATGTCACAAAAAGTGCTGTTAAGCTGAAAAGTAGTTTTGTCACAAACTGAACGTAAGCAATTTCTCCGAACAGAAATATGGAAATCTGCAGTAATATGTCCAGAACAGAGTGCTACTGCTGGAATAGGAACAATATTTTTCCATTCTTACAGTTAGCTTGGAGGAGCACTCAATTTAAGTGTCTCTTGATGGGGCTAGCATTATATGCAGTTTTAATTAACATAAAATTTCCTAACTTTATTTAGCCTGTGCAGAAAGGAAAGTTACTTAATGCTGTGTCAGAGATTTTCTCAGGTTTATAAAATCGGTAACACATGCATATATTTTTTTTAAGAAGTTACAGGGAACTTGAGCTGAGCAAGTGTGACACTCTTTGGATTGATAGTGTCAGATATCTCAGAAATAATGCATGGAGAAAAAAATCTTCCCCCAATAGCAAGAAAAATCCCCTCCCAGCTGTTCAGAAGGCTTGGGAGGACCTTTTAATGTTATCCAATGGAAAAAAGCCCAAACAAACAAAAAAACAACAAACCACACAAAAAAAAAACCTAACAAAATATTTTAAATCCATTAGAAATACTGTCTTCATTCCTCTTGAAGGTTGCTGATGAAATATTTGCAAACCAGACACTCTACCAAAGGAAAAAGTCTTAAAAATTTGTTAATCAGTATCAAGTGATGTTTCACAGGGCAAGGTTCCCAGATGGACACAAGGGCCCTCACCTGCACCGGGTTGCAAGCCCCTGGATCTCCTCTCTGACAGCCTCCACACACATGTGAACAGTTCATTACAGAATGTCTGCCACAGAAACCATTTCTAGATCATGTTTCGTGGTTACAGGGGCATAGCTTGCCAGAGGAAACACATGAAAAATCAGCATCTGCTGTCTAGCAGTGTGCCGTCTATTGCAATACATCACCAACAGCTGTAGAATCATAGAATCATTTAGGTTGGAAAAGACCCTTGGGATCATCAAGTCCAACCATCCAATGTAGTAATGGAGGTTCTTCGTTCCTGCCCAAAACTTAACCAATTATTGAAAGAAAACACCAAAGCCAAACACCCAGTTCATTAGTCTCTTATTGAGAAGGGAATGAATGAAATGCTCAGTTTTATCCTAAATGGTCAGCTTGAAGTGAGGTTGCATCTTTCCTGCTTGAGGACGTTCCCGTGGATATTTTTCTTAATGCTGGGGTGACCATACAAAGTGACTCGGGTCAGCTGAATTTGGCTACAAAGTTATCAAGAAACCAAGCCAGAGGCAAGTGTCAATGTCATTATAACACAGGGCAGAATGGGTTGATCCAAGGTGGAGCCAAATCCTCTCTGACAATTCTTAAGATGCACAGCACTATTTTGGCCTTATGAAGTTACAGATGGTGTAAATTGGAGCACAAATTTGTGAAAAGCTTTAAAAAAAAGGAGCTAAGGGGTCATTAACTTAAGACATCCTTCCTCACAGGGAGAATAAACATTTAGTTTTAAGGCCCTGCTCCTGCCTTCCTCAACAAACCAACACCTATCCCTCTCTAACGAGTAGAAATGTGAGTATGAAAGCCACAAAAAATGTCTTGTGTTCAAAGTGTGCTTCCTGAATAGCAAATACCTTTTAAACTGCTTCTTCCCTCAAGACTGCAGCACAGGAGGTATATCTGCAATTGCCAATTCACACAGCCAACAATTAGCTGAGACACTGTCCTAAATATTACAAAACACAAATCATTGCTTTCCCTCTGCAATGATATTGCTCTATGCACAAGCAACGGGGAAATCACATACAAAACACTTCTTTGTGCCCAAGTTCAAAAGCAAAACTCTGGAAGGTAAAAGTAATTGCTGCCAGACAGCAATCTCAATCTCTCAATCACAACAGGATAAATTGGTTTGGCTCTTAAAGGAGAAACACCAGCTTCAAAGACAGTGCAGATGAGAAGAGAACAAGGTCACGGCACGCTGCATTGCGCTTCCAAGTCACTTGTTGCCACAAAATATGTTTTTCCACATATTATATGAAAAGAAAGAAATCATCACTTACCTGAGGGCCGATCAGACCATTGATTCCTGGGAATCCCGGTTCTCCCTTTTTACCCTGTGTGTTCAACAGAGGAGCAAATATTTATTAAACACCAGGGCAAAGACTGCTACTGATTTTCCAAAGCCTTTCACCCCCAAACTGGTAAATCACACGTAACGTGGGTACACAAAACACAAAAGCTGGAAACAAAGGCAGCAGACACCATTTGGATGTGAAACTCCAGTCATCGTTGACAGGTCTGTACCTCTCCATGTTGTGATAATAGACCCCATAGGTGAGGGCTGGTCTCATGCACGTCTTGGTGTCTCCTACACTCTGCAGTCCCACCTGGGAGCTCCCCACAGAGGGTCGGAGAAGTCACAGTGCTGAGATGCAGCCAAGGGAGGTACCGTCTGGCGACACAAGCTGAGGGGCACTTTCCTTGCTGCAGTCTAGCCCTTCACCCCACATCAGCAAAGCCAAGCAATGTGCCAGTGTTCCTTGCACTGCCTCATGCGTTAAGAAGGAAAATAATTAAAAACTCTGTTGAATGGATGAATATAAAACATTCACAATCTCTAAGCCAGGAAACAGGAATCCATGAGGCATTTCTAACTAGGGTTGGCATTTCCACCACGGGATAGAGCTCACTGACTCCTCTGCAAGCAAAAAAAAGATTCCTCCAGAGGAAGCAGAGAGCTTTGCCAGTGTCAAGGACCTGGAGTATACCCTTGAGACAAGTTCACCTATATGGATGCTGCGGTACCTGTGTTCCCCGTGGGTTTGACCTCGAAAAGTTCATAAGGAAAAAGTCCCACATAGGAAAAAAAGAGGAAGGAAGGATGCCTGAAGCACTGGAGTTAAGGCAGAGACTGGATTCGTTTCTGAACTCAACAGATGACTTGCTGTGTTACTGTGGGAAAGTCACATTTTTTGTGACTCAGCTTTCTTGTAAAAACAATCTCTTGTTTTTACATCATTAATCATAATGAATCATTAGTACTTCTGGGGTTATTAGTAATATGCTAGCAGGGTACAAGAGGAGTCATGTAGATATCTGAGAGACAGAGAAAAGTGATTTTTCCTCCCTCGTTTCTACTTCTCACACAAACTTATTTCCTTTTTAGAAGGATATTATAATAAACTAAGCAAGTTTCATGACACCGGTGATATGATTGGTCATACAGATATATGAGTCAGATATATAATTTTCCCTTTATTTTTCTTTATTGAAATATTTCCAGAAACAATTCCTGCTGAGTTAAATGAGTGAAAAAACTAAATAATACCACAAACAAACTAAGCTTTCATCATCATTTCCCTGGTTTTGACTAAATTTCATTAGCTGGTGTGTCAGAATCTAATCTTTTCCTTATTTTTCTCATAATAAAAAAAAAAAAAAAGCAGCTGTCATATACAGAAGAACTTAAGAGGAAAATTAAAGGGTGATTATGAGGTCCTTGGGTATTAGAAGTTGGTTTTAGTCATTTCCAGGAAAAATATTTTTTTTTTTCCATTTCTGTAAAACCAATAAAAATCTGCATTATATACTCAAGTACTTGTACTATCCATGAGTGGTCCTTCTACTTTCTCAAAATCCATCACTTCCTTGCTTGTCAAAGCCAAAAAGAGCCCGTTTTTAACCTGAAGGACTCATGTCATCACATGATTCAACACATGTTTTCTGGTTAAAGATGCTCCTTTTGCTAACTGTCTAGGTGACCATGCAAGGGACACTGTTAAAATACTCATTTAAATAAATAAATAAATAAGCTTATGAATAGAGCACACAGGGTGTGGTGTATGGGGCCAGACATGGGAGATGAGAATGACTGCATGCCACCATGGCAGCCATGTGTTACGGTGTCTGGTTCCACACTGAGGTTCCACACTGTTTCTTTCATGTCTCGACAACCTCATTGGTCACTGGGCATAATTACCACCCATCTTGTACCTCCTCTTGCAATGTTTGTGTACGTCCTTAGACTGTAATTCAGAGACTGCATTAGAGGCAGGAACCTGATATAAACACTTTTGATAAGCCTTTGAAGGAACGTAACGGAACTAGCTCCCTAAGTAGTCACCCTAAATTAGATATCCCAAGTTACAGAGTATGAACATACCCTGTTGCATACTCCATACAAAACCACAATTGGTGATACATACATTAGTGTGCAGGCCAACAAAATCCCAATGAGACATTGCAAGTGAAGAGACTAGTACACATAGCCCTTATTTTGGAAGTCCACAATGGTGTGGCTTCAGCAGCTTTACAGCTTAAGGGCATTACTTGCTCTCAGCTTGCTGAACTGCTGCTTTTCGGAAACTTAGTCCCACCCTGGGAAACCTGAGGAAAGTTGTAGCAGCACCACCTTCTCCCCAACCCCATCTCAAAAGCCAGGAAGGAGGTGGAAGGACTTATTTTGCCTCTGGACAAGTGTACACCAGTTGTTCCATTTCCATACTGATGGCTGGGCACGCTAATCTGTGGCAGCAATGAGAGATGTGAAAAGAGCCTATCCTTTCCTTGGGTATAATGCTGAGAAAATTCATTGCTTTTCAAAACATTCAGAAATCCCTTAAAGCAGCATATAATTATACTGACAGAGAGGACGAGAGTGTTATTTCACATTGTGAAGGGGACATTTTGGCTACTGTGGCAGATGCGCCCACCCTGACAAAGACCTGACAAAAGCCCAAAAAACTTCCCACCACAGCTCTTGTCATGCCCACATGGTCATGATCAGCACTTACGGATTTTGGTGGAAAGGTGAGGAAGTTGTGGTTCTCAGCCAATAAGAGCTGGCATGACCACAGAACACATTCAATTAGGGCATAAATGGAGCCCTGCTGGAGGGCAAAGTTTGAGTTGTCCTCCTTGGAAGCAGGAGGTCTGCAGTTGGGGACTCACCCCATGGGTTGGGACACCACCTACATCATCTCCTGTACAGGATGAGAGCTCTCATCTTATAGGTGAGTGATTGTGTAGATTTTTGAATCATCATTTCTAAAGCTTAAGAATTCTTGAGTCAGTCATGTAGTATTAATTCCTTGTACATTCTGAACCTGTAGTTTACTATTGTTCTTGGGTTGTTAAACAATTTTGATATACCATTTCCAGTTGGTTCTCCTCTAAACAATCTTTGGTTAGAATAAAGTTTATTTTGAGTTTATCACCTGTCCAAATTTGACTTTGTGAGCCTCCATGACAGCCGCTCAGAGGTTAGTCAAAATCAAACTACAACAGATTTGCTCCATACCATTACAACTTGTCTGTAAAGTACAGAAATACTTGGCTGGGTAAAATTATACCTTTGAGAACAAAGCTCAGCAAAATGTCAGATCGCCTAATGACAGAAAAAAACAGCTATTATGCTCTGTTACTTATAGTAAGAAGCTAAGCGTGTAAGAATGTGTATCCTTTAACTATATGAAATACACGTTATTTGCCTTCATTAGGAATTTGAACAATAACACAGTTAAAAATGTGTGTTTTATTGGAAATGGATGTATTAACCTGACTGACAATTACAGCTTCACTCTGAATTTAATTTACAACATCTCTTTTTCCTTCTTTTTGTTAATCTGCTTACATTTCGATTTCTGCATGGCTGAACTTTGCCAGGGCAGGCAGTGTCACCTGAACATTTCAAGCACCCACAAATACTTATGAACACAACCATCGGAAAGATCTCTACCACAGAGAAGACAAGAGACCAAGGGAAAATGCTGGCTCCACTCTGCAAAAGAGGAATTTTGAAAGATTTCATAGCCCTAGACGGTTTCTCATCTTGCTGTCTAATAGACAGAATGGCCATATATTTTCATAGCATGTTTTTTCTGAGGTTTGGCCCCAGGAACAGAGGTGGATTTGCTAGAAAGTACATAGGAGGCATCACTGTGAACGAATATGACTGCTTACATAAATGCCGACTATTTCCTCTGTAGGGCTGCATTACGAGAAGAAATCCAGCAGCATTAATCAATGCTTGATCTCCCTGAAGGCAGCAGCCTTTTACAATCTCCGTATGTATTAGATAATAACTGTAAATTATGAAGTGAGAGCATCTCCCTAGCTTGAGGAGGCAAATACCATCATCAGGGTTGTCCACCTTATTGGGGCTGTTGTGACAAAGGAAAAAAGGGCTATAAGGACTTCTGCAGACTAAGGATTGCACCTTGGGACCGGCTCTTTCCAAAAAGTCTACCTAATTTGCTGGACAAACTTATTCTCTCTCTCCTGGATTATTTATGTATCTCCCTCTGGAGATACCAATCAACTACCCCTTTCCCTTGGACCCTGTGGGTTTAAGGCAGTTCAAATCAAGGGGAGCTAATACACAGATAAATGAGTTGAAACGGTGTTGACTGCCCATTTCAAGTAATGATGGGCCAGAACAGGAACATCACATGCAACAAGCCACTTACTTAGGAGAGAGATGGGTCAAGAAGGAGAAAGTCAAATACATGCATTTCTGTCATGCCATCAAATGCACAAAGAAGAGCTCTACATCCCTCCAGAGATCTGATAAATTTATCTATCTCCCCTGTGACAGCTAACAGGGATAAATCTCTCATATATTGGCAAGTACTGCTCTTAACACATTTCTTCTGGGTGGAGGGTGTGCCCTGAACCCAGTAGTCCCCAGTTTTAATAGTATCCTTCAGGCTCTGTTGTAAAACAAATACGTAGCACTTACTGAGACTCATAGCCTTGTAATCTAGTTGTAGAGTCCAGAAATGTCTGTTAAGCTTTTTGTGCCGCTCTCACCGGGAATAAACATTCAGGGGATGTGAACAAATGAGCATGAGAACCTGCTGAAACACGACAGATGAATTAAAGATGCTCCTTTGTAACTCACTCCTGGAGGTGCACTCATTCCTCTTGCCTCCAACCTGACAGACCACAACACTGAACTTTGCAATTAGCTCACAAAAAAAGGGTCTTGCAGTAAAATTTTTCTATGTTACCTCTCTTTCTACAGTCAACTCACTCTCATTCTGTGCTCCGCATGAATTATTTTGTGCATGAAGTAACTTGTAAAAAAGGGAATTATTACTTATTATTACTTATGTGCCTGACTCATGTACGTTGGAGTCTTAATCATGGAGAAGGACATTCATTAAAGGTTACTATTTTAAAAATATATTTTCTATTAATCTTTCTTTTTCCCCATAAGACTGTTCTTACTATCCTATGAGACCTCTGTTTTTTTGGTTGGTTTTTTTTTTTTGGTTTTGCACTGATTGTTTGTTGAACATGGGAAAACTTTGACAATGTAAATTTAGAAAAATAGTCTGCAGTGCAGCACATCAAACTCAAAATGGGTCTAGGTAGCCGCTACCTCATCCCTACATGGAAAATACTGCTGTGGGAAAAATAGATATTTTTTTTTGGTTTCCTTCTGAAATTTCAATCTTTTCAATATATTTATTTGCATCATTTCAATGAGGCAAATTATTGGAATCCAAGTTATTTGGAGCACACTTCAGAAGAACCCCGTATTTAGGCTGGATTACCCAAAGATTTGCATGCTTTCCAGGAGCAAGTCATACATCTGCACCTTTTGTGTCTATCAAGCAAAAAAAGTTGGATTTATTTCCAACAAATATTTCAGTAGTTCAAGTGTCAAAATAACTAAAGAGCAGAATCAAAGCACTTCAGCTCTCTTCAATTTCACAGAAGAAAGAGGAGGACAGGAAGAGAGGAAAAAAAAACACAAAACCACCCTAAAATGAAACCAGACTCTCAGCATTCTACCCCTTTTTCAGGCAGTTTTAGTAAAATCAGAGAGACAGTGCTGTCTATTGCTCAAGGTCTTACGGTGCAGATGAGAACAGCAAAGCTTCTTTCTTCACACTGTGTGCTCTTGAGACGAGAGTATCGTTGTCAAAATACAGACATCAGGTGCCAGGCACTTGGAAGCAGCTGGCTAATAAAATGAACATAACCCAGTTGCCTGGTTCAGGTTGGAATTGTTACCTCCTTCTCCCAGACAGAATCAAAGGATAGACGTGAATTTTCAGATTAGCAGTTCAGCAGATGAACGGAGGAGACTGTGCGCATTTTGTCTGTGCCCATAAAACACTTCAAACCTGCAAATAAAGCAGGCTAACAGGGAAGTGCTTTTAAATGCCTGAAAGTGGATCTGTCTTCCCAGCTTATGCTCTTCTTAGTCTGTTTCCACTACTGGGACGCTCCCCAGAGTGTAAGCAGCCCTACAATTAGCTTTCCGTGTTAAAGAACTATGTCTGTAAGTGTGTGTTATTGTAATTACATCAAAAACACACACTCCATATTGGAGCTCCTTGGAATGGGCTGCAGGAGGGAGAGGTTCATATACAGCACACTTAGTTTATAGTAAATTTGGCAATCAGGTCTCTTATAATGCCATCCGCTTTTTCTAGAGCATAACACCCCTTCACTCTCTGCCCCCAAACACGTCTGGTTTAATTGTTTTCTCAATATCACATTCTTCAGTCATCTCATAAGCCTTTATTTTTCTAATGCCAACCAGGGTCCTGTAATGTCTTCTTCAGTCTGCCCCCTGCTCCCTCAGATGCCATCCTCCTGCACAGTAGCAAATCCCAGCCTCTGGGCACACTTTCTGCGACTCACCAGCAACCTTTGTGCTTTTAAGAATAGCTGTGAATATGCTGCTCTCTTGCCCTCAACTTCTGGAAAGTTTGTCTGAGAGTAACACTGTGGCATTCTAAACTGCTTGGAAGTGACCTGCTGGGTATGGCTGGGCTATATCTGAAGTTCTCAATGCTTGCAGACAGCAAGGCTGGTTTGGTGGCAAGTCCTCAAAAGGCAACAGAGACGTAGAATGGAATCACAGAATCATTAGCCTTTCTACCCTTCAGCAGATCAACACACCCACTCAACTTAGTGTCATCTGCAAACTTACTGAGAGTGCCCTCGATCCCCTTGTCCAGGCTATCAATAAAGATATTAAAGAACTGCCCTCAGTACTGAGCACTGGTTCTTGGTCTTAAGAATGGTCTTAAGCAATCTGTAATATGGTCTTAAGCGGTCTGTAATACCAAGGCCAGAAGAAGCCTTGGGCCATCAGAAGCCCTGAGGACAGGGCTTCTCCACCCCACTTGGTCATTCAGCCATACTTGTACCACACATTAGCAGAAGATGAAGACTTTGCAACTGCTCCAAGAAATGTGCAGTCTAAGCAGAGGTGATGAAAAATTTTTATGCAAGTACAATGAATGCATTTACATTAAAGATTAAGCTTGCATTAGCCATATTAAGAAACTGAACTAACACTTTCTTTACTATAACACAAATGGTGACTCTATGGAGGACATGTCTTCTTTACTGGCAACTGTACTATCCCATGAACTGTTTTATTTCTTCAGCAATAACAGGAACAGCAACTTCAGGCTAAAAGAATATCATACTTCCTCTTTTCCTAGAAATTTTCCCAAAATGTATGACCCTCTTCCTGCCAGCCAAACTGTCACTAGGGTATTTGGCACAATATGCCATCTTCTATGAAATCTTCATACTGCGTTGGTGGCTCCTGCATCTTATTTCTAACACTAGCCAACTCTGTCTCTGTTCTTGCACAGCTCAGGATCCTTCACGTCCAGTAGACTGTGTTATGGGAAATGAATTCCTCTATGAAATGGTTCCAAACACATCTTTAGTCCATTAGTAGCTTGTGCCAGCTGCATTACAACTAACAAAAACACTGCAGGCTTCTAAGAACTCCCAAAAAATGGCCATATCAGTATCCCTCTGTCAGAAGAGGGGCTCTGTGCATGTGCTGACTTAATTTACATCTTAGTTGAGGACCACAAAGCAAAACTGAGGTTGAATCATACTACAAAGCAGTTACTCTTTTATATCAGCCCCTTTGCAGCATAAGACTTGAGAGGGTCCTGAAGTCAATCTTGCATTGCAATCTGTCTCTGAGGTTATAAGATATTAGTGAAGAATAGTTATAAAGTACCTCAGGAATCAAATTTTCAGGACATATAAATCATACCTTGAAACCACACTCCTATAAAATAGCAGAGGGACCAGCCAAGTAGAGGGTTAATGATTTTCATCTGTTCTGCACAGGTCTGCTAATGACACTGAAAAGAAGTCTCAAATCTGCCTCTAGCATTGTCTGATTTTTCTGTCCTTAACACTGTGAAGAAGGCTACATCTCTGCTAAATGCAATGGGCCAGGGGTCCATCTGCAAAGAGCACAGGAGCTTGTGTTCATGCAGCTGAACTCTCCTTCTCACTAAAGATGGCCTTTGTTATCCAGCTTGCCAGATACAGTCACCCTGTAATGGAGGGACATTTATGGGAGACAACTACTTGGGGTGACCCAAAGGTGTGCTGGGGAGCATCCTTAGCGATAAACAAGCCTACACTCACACCACTGCTCTGCCTGTTTGGTTTGCTCATGTGCTTGTATAGCCTTACACTCCTACCCCTATTTACAGGGGACGCAGAGGTGAAGGGATATTATGTGTGTCACACAACAAGCCAAGGCTGGAGCTACAAATGAAACTAAGGCATCGTAGAATCATAGAATTGTATCATAGAATCATAGAATTGTTTTGGTTAGAAGAGACCTTTAAGATCAAGTTCAACTGTTAACCTAACACTGCCAAGTTACCACTAAACCATGTCCCTCAGCACTACATCTACACGTTTTTTAAACACCTCCGGGGATGGTGATTCCATCACTTTCCTGGGCAGCCTGTTACAATGCTTGACAACCCTTTCAGTGAAGAATGTTTTTCCTAATATCCAGTCTAAACCTCCTCTGGCGCAACTTGAGGCAGTTTCCCCTCGTCCTATCACTTGTTACTTGGTAGTAGAGACCGAACCCCACCTCACAAAACCTCCTTTCAGGGAGTTGTAGAGAGCTTGTCTCCCCTCAGCCTCCTTTTCTCCAGACTAAACAACCACAGCTCCCTCAGCTGCTCCTTATAAGACTTGTTCTCCAGACCCCTCACCAGCTTCATTGCCCTTCCGTGGACCCGCTTCAGCACCCCAATGTCTTTCTTGTAGTGAGGGACCCAAAACTGAACACAGCATTCGAGGTGTGACCTCACCAGAGCCAAGTAGAGGGGGACAATCACTTCCCTAAACACTGTTGTCCCTCAGAGCTCAATTTTGGGGTCGGTTTTCTTTAATAACTTCATCGATGATCTGGATGAGGGGATTGAGTGCACCCTCAGTAAGTTTGCAGATGACACCAAACTAGGTGGGAGGGTTGANGGGACATTGAAGTGCTGGAGCGTGTCCAGAGGAGAGCTACCAGGCTGGTGAGGGGTCTGGAGACCAGGTCAGATGAGGAGAGGCTGAGGGTGCTGGGCATGTTTAGCTTGGAGATGAGGAGACTGAGGGGAGACCTCATTGCCCTCTACAACTACCTGAAAGGAGGTTGGAGAGAGGTGGGTGTTGGCCTCTTCTCCCAGGTGAATAATGACGGGAGCAGAGGAAATGGTCTGAAGTTGCGGCAGGGGAGGTTTAGGTTAGATATTAGGAGGAATTACTTTCCTGAAAGAGTGTTCAAGCACTGGAACAGCCTGCCCAGGGAGGTGGTTGAGTCACCATCCCTAGAGGTGTTTAAGAAACATCTAGATGTGGCACTTCACTTCAGGGCATGCTCTAGTGGCAGAGATTGTAGGTTGTTTGGTTGGACTCGATGATCTCAAAGGTTCTTTCCAACCGTGAAGAATCTGTGATTCTGTAAACCGCGATCTCATCCATGTCCTTAACACCGGGCTGCACTGCTAGAGCCTTTTTGTTTGGGCGTGCACAAGAGGGTTCACTGCAGCGTGAGCTGCTCCTTCATCCAGTCATTTAAAGCTAGACTCAAACAAATATTTGAGGAGATTTCTACTCTTGGCATTTTAACTCCTAAGCCTGCCTAGAGATGTGTTTTCTGCAGCCAAATTTATGTAAGATGGTAATCAATGACTAGATTTATACTTGTGCTTTGTCAAGAACTGTACTAATGGTGAATCAGTAGTATCTGCTAATCTGTTCTCTCTCCCACATGTAGGTTTTCCATGTAGATCCGCCAAACCCAGGACTTTGATTCATCTCAGGTTTTCAGTCATTGAATAATGGCCTTTAATTAAAAAACATATATCTAGCAACCTAAGATGCTTGGTGACTAATAAAGACCCTTACGAGAAGAAATCTAACTAGCTAGACACAACAGAGTCTAGGGAAACATTCAAAGACAGTGTGGATCAAATTTCACAGCTAATCAAATGATCATTAGGAGGAGCGTTTTGTGTCCTGTTGCAGATCCTGACAGATCACTGTCCTTTCCCTACCTAATATGCTCTATTAATCTTATTCAAGAAACAATGTTTCACAGCAGGCTTGAAAACAAGGACAATTCAGAACTTGTCAACTCTTAAGTAAAGCACACCAGCGTTATTTGCTAAAGTGAGAAGGTGATATATTCTGAAGGCTGGAAAAGTACAAGAAAGCAAGTAAACGCCCTTTCCCACTCTGGCATTAACACAAGACTGCATGCCCCATCTTCTGAAGGAGAAGATTCCTAAAAGCCAAGCTTACAGCTCCATTTAATATCATGCAATTCAATGGAAAGTCCGTAGAAAAAAGCATTCCAAGGAATATATTTCTTCCCTGTATTGTCCTTTGCCCATAACCCTCCCACACTCACCGACAGCTCCTTCACATTCACTCTTTAACAGCACTGGTGCTGACTCAAGTGCGAAGCATTACAGACAACGCGCACAACCTCCTCTGTGGATTAAGCTATTGATCTCTGTGACTACCTAAAAAAGTAACCCATCAAACAGCAGTACTGAGACTGAAGTGTCCACAGTGTCCACTCCACAAAGGTTGAACAGGTTATCCGTTGTCTCGTGGGCTGTTCTTAACATGAATGGGCTGAAGCAAGGAAAAGCAGGTTCAGAGCATTCAGGTGATCTGATCAGGCCCACTCTGAAGTTCACTTTTTATCAGTACTTGAATATTTCAGGACATAACTCTGAGTCAGAGAAAATCCAATATTTTTTTTTAGCAAGAGGAAACTATCTAAGCTCTTGGTGGAGAATGGTACACCAGCTCTCATTTTGTGGGAGCTTCTGTTTGAGTACAGACCAAACAGAACAGAAAGTAAGAAGTATTGCAAGTGTCTTTGCATTTATTTGGCTTCCAGGACAATAGCATTTCTCTGAATTTTCAGCTTCTCCATGTTACTAGTGGCTCTACACGCTCAGGGACATATCAAGAATCCTCTTGGCAGCAAGGAGCAGACACAAAGACAGGAGAGCAAATGACAAGAAAGAAACTTTCCCAGGGTCCCACAGGGCGCTGCATATGATCTGTGGACTCAAGAGGTACTGAAAGTTGCTGGACCATAAAAAAGGAATAGAGGAAAGGATCGGGGCCTCCAGGATCCTTAAATAAGTATATGTAGAGTGGGTCAAACCTTATCGAGCAAAGCTGTCCCCAGCCTCTTGAGACTTATATTAAATAAAAACAGCAACTCACCCTTTGACCTGGTAAACCAGGGACTCCAGGCTTGCCTTCCAGACCAGCCTCTCCCTTTAAAAGTGAAAAGTTTTATAAAGTTAACAGAGTAAGAAAAGCTAATGAACTATATAACCATTTCCTAGCTGCTTTGTGCTACTGTAACTGCAGGGCTACCTAGACAAAACTTACCTGATAATTATGGTGTCCTGTGAGCAGAAGAGAATAAGAAAACAGGATAGAGAAAAGTGGCAATGCCCTGATTAAACACAGAGCACACAACTATATTTAAATTACATAATTGAATCCAGATTTACCTAAGTAACGCATCTTCACAATGCCATCATTTTACAAAACCCAATCAACAGTGAAACACAACAAACAATTCAAAAGCGAGGAAATACAGAGCAAATGAGGCAGCAGTGACAGCCCGAACTGAGATACCCTGCAGAGCTGGGTTATAAAATATAACTAGAATAAGCTATGTTTAAGTCATGTCTAAATTGTGGCAAAAATTGCGTTGAAACACAAGCACGCACACCCAACTCTTATTTTTTATCCACAAAATATTTTAGTTAGGACATTGTGGCATAAAGCCAATCCCTTTCACAGCAACCGTTCTCTGACCTTCGTTACATGATAGCTGCCAAGTTGCCAGTGAGTGCCTCTCCGAGAGGCGCTGGACACCCATGCAGCTCTTCAGGACGCCAGAAACAGAAAAGCAATCAGGTTCTGCATGACAACAGCCCTGAGGCAAAGTCTGGCGCTGTGCAATGACTGCCCATGTCTGGGTGCCACCTCCATATGTTCTGAGTGGCCATCCACAGCAGGAGACCTTCTCTCAGCACTGAAGAAAACAGGAGGCTGGGAGCACTCTTTAAGATCTTAATACCTGAATAATGCATAAGATTTTTCATGTGTGCCTCACAGCAGCCTGAGTTCCAGTTTTTGGAAATTTCAAGCTGTGAGAGAAGGAACTTACCGGAGGTCCAGGAAGTCCAGGTTGGCCTTGTGGTCCTCGTGGCCCAGGCTCTCCCTACAGAAATGTTTTGGTTTTTTTTTTAAAAAAAGCGTTAAAGTCTCTGTATGAAAAAATTATATGGGCACACTTTTCATGTTAGCCGTCTGTGCAGGACCTATACCACCCCTTTCCTCGTAGGTCCCGAAGACCCAGTGCAGAGACCAGCTGGTTTTCTCCTTAATCCTTTGGCTACTTGAATTATCAGCACTCATTAGACTGCACACAGACTGATCCACCCACGCTCAGCAGGCATTTATCCATAACTGGCTCCTTGTTTTTTCAAAGGTAGTAACTCTACCAAAGACAGTGGTCTATCCTGCATATTCCAGTAAAACTCTGTGGGTTGGGGTTCAGTGGTGGAGAAAAGCAATCCTTGCAAAAACGGCTTCCATGGGCATTTCCCCTGAGCCAGCACAGCTGTGAAGGGCTTTAAAGTATCCTTTATAAGATGCATATCATTATATTAAATAAAATTAAAATACAAATTATACACCCACCATCACAAAATAAAATTTAAATATGTTTTACTTATATGTAGGACTAACAGATTGAAGCAACTGGCATCTTTTCCCTATTTGAGTGCCCATCTTAAAAGACTAACTCAGCATAAAACTCAAATACAGTTTAATTTTTATATTAACACATCCCTGGACTTAAAGAATTGTGTAGCTGACTCTCTTTGTTTTATACTTCTCATTTATGTTAGATACACTACACCTGAAAAGGACATTGCCCTTTTTCCTTTCTTATTTATTTTCTCAACTGTCAATAGGAAAACTTGTTTCTTGATGGCCTGACAATGCTTCTATCCGCCTTAATTTTGAAGCATAATTTTAAAGCAAAATCTAATCTAACAGGCCATTGAACTACATAAAAGCATCCTTGCAATGGAAGAATAGATCTTGAATCTCACTTACCTGCTCTCCTTTTAGGCCTTCGGTAGGCACCTGCAATAAAAATGCAGAGTCATAAAGGAGAAAAAGAGGGAAGCCAACACAGGAGGTGCCAGTGGTGTGATGGCCCCCCGCGGTGTAATTTTTTCTCCTCACCATTCCCCCAAGATGCACACTAACTGCTACAGCTCCTCAATCCCTACTTTCTATTTAAACAGCTTGCGCTGACACAAGGTTTGCTCACTCAGTCACCCACGGAGCGATTCGTGTGGCTGTACAAACAGTGAGAGTTTAATTCACTAGCTCATCATTATAACTAAGTTAGTAGATTCCCCAGCTCTTGTCTTATTTTAATTTGCAAAGTCGCATTGAATGAAGAAGGCATCATGTAAACAGCAGGCTGACTTTTAGTATGTGCACGATTCAGACCTTCGCTTGGCTCCTCGATGCAAGCCACCGTGGCTGTGACTGACAGCTCTCAATCTTCTCAGCCTGTTCTCCACCCACCTCCTGGAACGTCAGGCTCATTTTCCGGTTCTATACCTGTCTTTCAAAGTCTCTTGGCAACTACCGTTACACCACTAATTTCACAAAGAAGCAGGACAGTAAAAGGCTCGAACCCAAACAGGGTTTTTTCAGAGCTCTCTCTTCCTACTTTGATTTCTACCACATTCCGGGTAAGGGAAGTTGCCTGCTGACTTTCTCATGATTACCAGGGAGCTTCTCATTCTTGTCTTCAGGACCCAGTCCTTCTTCGGCACAGTGTGACAGCTAGTGTTGCTGGTATCACTGGCCCTTTAATGCTCTCCACCAACAGTCCAAGAGTGCTGTTTCCTAATTATAATCCTATTTTTTTTTTTTTTTGAAAGTTAAAGGGATACTCCCAAACTACTTTGTTACCAGCCCCTGCAGAACTCAGTTCTAGACCTCTCTTCTGCATACTTCTCAGTTAATCTTTCACCATTCACTTGGAGATGACCTCTTCATACAGACAGTACTAATCTCTGGACATCCTTATGTCCCTGCTAGTGCCTCTGGGGTCACTGAAGGCAGTGATGAAGAGAGAGGGATGCACAAAGACATGTAAATCCAATGCCACAAGAAAGATAACCTCCCCCTCTCTTATTTTCTCTGTTCTCTTTTTTATCACTGCTTTCCTGATTCCGGCACATCAGGTCCCAGCTGCCTCAAATTCCACCACGACTTTTTCAGATATAAGCCAAGGAAAGACCATTCCCCCTTATCAGAAATTACCTTTTTCTTCTCTCATCCCAACCCTCACATCCAACCAACGACAAAGGCACTCAGTAATTCAACTCAGTCCTTTTATAAATTTCACAGGCTCTATTTTCCAAAAGCCACTGGGCATCGACTCAACAACTGTCCTGGAAACCACACAGTCCTGTCACAGTATTGCTCTCTCTGATGCACCTGAGGCAATGGCTTCATTGCCTCTTCAAGTCCTTGTCCTGGTTTCGTCTGGGATAGAGTTAATTTTCATCTTAGTTGATGGCATAGTGCTGCGTTTTGGATTTAGGATGAGAATAATGTTGACAACACACTGATGTTATAGTTGCTGCTGAGCAGTGCTTACACTAAGTCTAGGACTTTTTAGCTTCTCACACTGCCCTGCCAGCATGTAGGCTGGGGGTGCACAAGAAGTTGGGAGGGGACAGAGCTGGGACAGCTGACCCCAACTGACCAAAGGGATATTCCGTACCGTATGATGTCATGATCAGTATATAAAGCTGGTGGAAGAAGAAGGAAGGGGGAACATTCAGAGTTATGTCATTTGTCTTCCCAAGTAACCATTACGTGTGATGGAGCCCTGCTTTCCTGGAGATGCCTGAACATCTGCCCGCTGATGCGAACGAAAGAATTCCTTGTTTTGCTTTGATTGCGTGTACAGCTTTTCCTTCACTTATTAAACTGTCTTTATCTCAACCCACGAGTTTTCTCACTTTCACTCTTCTGATTCTCTCGCCCATCCCACCGTCGGGGACTGAGCGAGCGGCCCTGTGGGGCTGGGTTGCCAGCTGGGGTTAAACCACAACAGTCCTGATCTTCACATTTCAAAATTTCCCAGAATTGTGGCAGAGTGTCTCCTTGTTAGAATCCATCACCTGCCTTCTTCCAAAATCTTCACTGCCTTAAACTTTACTCTTATTTTTGAAAAAACATTTAAGAACATTTCCCATTTAGTAAAGTCCTCCCACCCCCAAATTCCACCTTCTCGTCTCATTCAATAATGCATGAGAAACATGCAAAACAATGTTTGAGAAAGCTATAAAAAAAAAAAAATCTTACTGAAGAGCCAGGCAATCCTGGAAATCCTGGTTCACCCTGCAGGAAAACATGAAAGAAATAAAAAAACCCAAACCATAGCATAACACAGAACACAACATAACGCAATACATAACATAACACAAAAGACAAGCAAACCTCTGAGGATGTTTTCCAACTGCTGTTGTACATTCTTATTTTCAATAGCGTGCCATAATTAATAGATATGAACATGCAATCCCAATTAACCCTGTTTTCTCTGCCCTGCAGATGAATACATGCAGGAACTGGTTGTGTTCTGTGTTACTGTGATGTTCTACATTGATTTTAATAACATTTAGCGACTTAAAATGAGTGATGCACTGGATGAACCATACATTAAATTTGAGATTCAAAAATCTTATAATTGGTGTACACATAGCACACAAATAAACCTGATTGATGCTCAGATCCCTAACAGAGTCTGCAGGATGGATATGTAAGGGGCCAAAATGTTTTGGGGTTTTTTTTGTTGTTAATGAGCAAAAAAACTTTGCAAAAAGATAAAAAGTGAGAAATGGTACCATTTACCCCAAGTCATTTTCTAAAGCAGAATCAAGCTATAAGTGTTTGCAGGACACTGAGATGCTACACCCTCTTTACGTGATTTATTTGTGTCTAGGCTATCCATTTGTTCCAGCCCATTTTTCTCCAGCAGTGTCCACCATGTATTATGCTTTAAGACTAAGCATCTAGAAGGTATATCCTTTACTTTAGGTACAGATTAATACAAAAATTGTCATATAGCTTCCTTTTACACCCTATTAATTAATTACTCATGTGGGTCTCTGAATAACCCAGCATATCTTTCATGCTCTTTCCTCTTAAGACAAGTTTAATCACTATTTGTTATTTTATTGTAATTTTTATTTATTTATTGTATTATTTATTGTAACTATATTTATGCCAGAAGAGACACACATCAGCTGTGCTGAAAGTAATGGAGCAAGAAGCTCAACGTCTTCTAGAAGCACCAAATGCAGCAACTTAAGAGATATGGATGAAGTGTTATGAACTCAAGACTGGTCTCTACTGCACACGTGCTGGATCACAAAGACCTTGCCTCTTACCACCTCAGTGGATGTGCCCTGCACCTGCAGGAGCCAGAGCTGTTCAATCTGAGTAGGAAAGTAATGGGAAATAGAAAGATTTGCTTCTGATCTTTGATTCTTAGATAAGGAGGAGAAAAGGAGAAAAAAAATCCAGAATTGGGCATGCCTTCCCACTCATGCCAAAGCACTGGGTGGGAAATACCAAAATCACAACGTCACCTCTACCAGAGAGGGAAACATAAGGCTGCCCTGGAAACACTAACTCTGTAAAATAATCAGGTCAAATTTGCTGCTGAGGGCAGTGAATAATTGTTTTACATGTAAGAGAGTTGGGCTCACTTGATTGATGCTTTCTGAATCCATTCTGGCTCAGAAAATTGGCATCTACACAAACATATTGACATTTCTACCCACTTTTCTTAGGTGAGAAAGATTTCCTGAGCCAAACTACTCTGTACTTGCTTCTATGAGGGTTAAACTAAGAGCGGAGGAGCTATAACAGACACAATTTAACACTCACACCCGTTTCAGACTGAAGCAACATCAGAAAAGTGAAACAGTTAAATGAATATAAGCTTCACTTGTACACAAATGAGAGAAATATTAGGCCAACAGCCCTGATATTTCCAGCACTAGGGGCCCAATGCAGAATTAAAAAATGCGTGTCCAAACCCTTCCCATGCATCCCATCCCAACTCACCTTTTCTCCTTTGGTCCCACTGGCCCCTGGAGGGCCCGGGCTGCCAGCAGGACCCTATAAACAGGTACAGTGGAGAGAAAAAAAAGTATTTTTTTTACATACTGCAGATCATCAATTGCAATTCCCTTAAAGTACAGGAGAAACATAAGGCTGAAGGTTTAGGTATCGGCAGCATAAACAGTTATATCCCATTGCACTAGGGCAGGAGCTAATACAACACAGAGGGCAGCTGTGGCTCTGCTACGTAGGGAGGAAGGCGAATAAGGATGGAGATGCCACAGCAGCCAGGATAACAGCAATCCAGTTTCATCTGGTTCAGAGGGATTGCAGTTCAGGGAGTACCTCAGTGTCAAACACAAAATTTAGCATAAAATTCAGGCACGAAGATTTGCCCGCTACTAGGTGTCTAGACATGAAAAAAGGCAAAAAAAAAAAAACCAAAACCAAAAAACTTCAGAAAAACCCAGCTTCTGTAATAGGGTGTCACTTGGAGAAATTGTCCCCTAGAAGTAGTAAGCAATCAGCATCCGCCTTTACACGCCTCTGCAATTTCTCACATCGTCCACATTTGCTGCAAGTATAAACCAGTTCCTGTAAACAATGTAATGGTCATAGTGAACACAGTTCACTGTGATTCCAGTGCTGCATAGAGCACTGGAAAACATTTCCGTCTTATCAGGATGGTGATATACACGAACTAGACAAATACTTCCCAGTATAGGGTAAACGGTGGCTGAGGAGCAGAGGAGAAAGAAAGCAATCATTAACTGTCAAATCACACGTGGATAAGCAGAGAAAAATTTAGCGCAATAATCTTTATCACCTCGCTGAGACGAAGGTGTAGATTTAACAATGATTAAGATTGCTAATGACACTACACCTCCCCACCTAAATTCAAAAGACATGTCTGACATGACAAAAATACCTCCCAAGAAAATCAAATTGAAACTCCGGCTGCTAAAAGAGCAAGATTAAGGCACTCGGGCAGCTAGTGGCTGCTGTGCTGGAGACCCCAGCAGCCGCTTTGTCTACGTGAGCAGCAGGACCAAACACCTGAAGACGAACTGTCCTGAGGGTTCAGGGTGCAGCTCCTCCACCTCTGCAACTGCAAAAACATGCCTCCACATCACAGAGTCACAGGACGGCAGGGGTTGGAAGAGACCTTCGGAGATCATCTAGTCCAACCCCTCTGCCAGAGCAGGGTCACCCAGAGCAGGTTGCACAGGAACGCATCCAGGCGGGTTTGGAATGTCTCCAGAGACGGAGACTCCTCCACCTCTCTGGGCAGCCTGTGCCAGGGCTCTGCCACCCTCAAAGGAAAGAAGCTTTTCCTCATGTTGAGATGGAATTTCCTGATGCTTTCCAGCACGTGGAACAACAAGGGGTAGTGAATAGGATACAGACGTAGCAGCCTGGAGTCTTCAGGCTCAAGGGTGACAATGATTAGCTGCACGGCTTTTGGCAAATCACTTATTAGCCTCTGCTTCTCTCTCTGTCCTTTGCTGGTTAGCCCAGAAGATCCTTGGGAGTGAAGGATGCCTCTCATTAGGTATCATACCCTGAGCAATGAAAACAGTCTTGTGGGATCTACAGTTCACAGTTTTAGACAAAGCATTATCTGTCTAATCAGCAGGAACGTACTGGTCCTTCAGAACATTTTCTGTTTTCATCTTGTCTTAAAAATGTAAATACTTCCAAGCCTTCCTTATTGAAAACAAACCAAATATATTAAATCCAGTTCTCCCCCTTTCATGTTGTAGGAGGGAAAAAAAAAAAAAAAAACCAACTTTATTAAAATCAGGCTTAAACAACTGAATTTTTGTATGTGCTTCCTTATGTCTTTAATGAAAACTAAGACAAACATCTAACCTATCATGCTTAAAGGACTGGAATTTCTTTTAAGTGTAAATTGCATTACAATTTAATTCTAAAACCAAACAAACAAAAAAGGAAAAGTGTGCCAAGAATGGTCCTTAGAATTAGTAGTACAAAAACTGCCGATGCAGAGGGGTCCTGCCATGACTCAGCAGCCACCCAGGATAAGTCTCAGTCTCAGAACCAACTTCCATTGGTTCCTAAGAAAAGCCTCCAGCCACTGAGTATTTCCCACATACCTGCTTCCCCTCCACACCTGGCTTTCCAGGGAACCCATCTAGGCCTCGTTCTCCCTGGAGAAAAAAGAGAAAGAATCATGATAACTCAAATCTGTGGTGTTTAAGTCACCATTCTTCAAGAGATATCCATGTTATGCACTTAAAGATTAAGGAATAAGGAGAGAAATTCAACCCAGCCCAATATAAAAAATGGCTAAAGTCCCCACATCTGTACTACAAGTTGCTGGGAGCCTCCATCCAGCAACAAGGAGGTGAACCAAGTGTGAACTTTTGTTCTCTCAAACTTTGTTAACTTTTAACACTTGTCTATCTAGAAAACTTAGCACCAAATACCAGGGATGTGAACTTAGAGACGAGAAGCGGTTGCGTGCCACCTTTCCACGTAGGCATCCTTCCTTTGCCTGATGAGGCGGCTTCATGTAAACTGGACAAAGTGAACCCAGAGAATATCAGCCCAGAATAGCTCTTACAAAAATAATGAATCCACTATCCAGCAACAGCTCATTTTTACCCAGTTAAGAAAAAACTGTCATTTTTCATCTTTGCTTTCCATAACCTGGGGGAACAATTAATCTATTCCTATATGTCTTCAGAGACAGACAGTCCACAAAGTCCACAGGCAGTCTATTCCACTACTTTATTTTTAATACCTGAAGATATGTTTTTTTCCCCTGTACCTAAACCTGACTTTTTCTTGCTACAGTTTCAGACTGGCATGTCTTTCCCTAACCCCCCACAGAGAACAGACTCTCCCCTTCATCTTTACAAAAGCCTTTTATGTATCTGAAGGCTTACAAAACTCTTTCTTAAACTTCTCTAGACTAGAAAACCTCAATACTTCCAAATTTTCTTCATGGGCATGTTATTCAGTCCTCTGATCATTTATGTTGCTCTCATTTGTGCACTGTCCACTTTTTCCATGTCGTCACTGTAGCTAAGTGCCCGAAGCTGGACACAGCTGAGGCTAATTTTAAGCAGAAAGATTATTTCAGGTTTTATAGAGTATTCTTCTGTTTAAGTCACAGGATAATGTTTCCTTTACCCCAAATCCCCTTCTGCAGGACAGCTTCTTAATTAGTTGTTCCCAACACGCAGCAGTGTGTAATCTGGTGTCCTACACATACGAATCATCCTGCAGCTCCCCTTCTCAATGCCACCTTCTGCTTTGGGGGATTTTGTTTTCAAGATCATTTTGAATTCATAAAATCACAGAATCATAGAATGTGTTGGGTTGGAAGGGACCTTTAAAGGCCATCTAGTCCAACCCCCCTGCAGTCAACAGGGACATCTTCAACTGCATCAGGTTGCTCAGAGCCTCATCCAGCCCGGCCTTGAATGTCT
>VXBH01007996.1:136395-176095 GCA_013400035.1 Rynchops niger
CTCCAGGTGGGGTGTCATGAGAGCAGTGTAGAGGGGAAGAATCACCTCTCTGTATCTGCAGGCCACGCTTCTTTTGATGCGGCCCAGGATGCGAATGGCCTTCTGGGCTGCAAGCGCGCATTGTTGGCTCACGTCCAGCTTTTCACCCACCAGCACCCCCAAGTCCTTTTCCGCAGGACCGCTCTCTGTCACATCATTCCCCAGCCTGTACTGAATTCTGACTCTGACCTCCACCATACTTCCACATTCAAACATAACATATTTGGTGTTGTATAATCCAGGTCCTTGATGGTGATTAAATCAACAACATACTCCTGCTGAACTTCACTTTTCTCTTACAGATTGTGGCCCTTACTCATTCCAGCCTCTTTAGTTTAAAACTCTTTGAAATAGGAACCTTGTCTTACTGTGTAAATGTTGACATCTCTGTAAAAAGAAACACTGATTTTGCTTGGACCTGCATATACAGCTGAATAAAAATTACTAAATACACGCACATGCTGCTACTGTTAACATAAAAGTTCATGTAAAAACAAATTCTACAAGCGCACGGGGTGACAGCAAAATATTAGTTTTACTCTATTTTTTTGTTAATGTTTCAGACATTTTAATTCTGATTATTATCCCACAGGAACTCTGTTAGACCTTTGTTATTATCCACAAACCCATCCTCACGGTATTGGAATTAATGTTTCCTTTGAAAACAACATTGATTCAGCAAATCAGAAACAGATTTGCAAATCAATTTATTTATTTTTTTCCCTTTTAGAAAGTCAATCAGTCTTGTAACAGAAATGCTATTTCAAAATGATGCATCCAAGGAATTAAATTAGAGAGACCTGTATGCTACAGAAAGCAGCTGAAAACCAACCCACATCAGACACCCAGATCTTCTAGGGCAATAGCTTCCATGTTCGTGGTTTCCTTTGCACTGACTGAACTATGAGTATCCCAAATTTGAGACTTTGAGTAAGCGACAGTCTGGTGGATTGCTGACAAAATGTGCAAAGTATTCTCAGGAGAATTTTTAATATCAGTACACTAAAGCAACGAGTACTTCACACATCCTGGTTTAGCTGCCAAAACAGAAAAGTGTCAATGTTCTTACTGCTAGTAATGGGGCTGAGAAAGGCAAATGTATTATTTATACAAATGTATACAATAAAGCTGTTTAAAAACAATCCAAACGATTGTGCTTTCAGTTGTTTCTTCAAAACAATCTGTCATTACAAATATTTTTTCCCATTCCTTAAATAAAGCCTAGAGAATGGGGTTTTTTTCCAAAAGAAATGAAAAACACAATAAAAGTTTTATTCTCAAGTTTTCATTTCAAGACTCCATTTCCTTCCCCTCTGCTCTACTAGTTTTTCTGCTTTAACCAACGGAAGAAAATGGTGAAGAGTCACGAGCAACTGGAGGAAATCCCAATTCTGCACAAACTTTAGTGCTGTTTTCTGACCTCTACCAGTTAGCAAGTGTAATGTGTTTTTGGAAAAATGATTTCCCAAAAGTCTGCAGGGCCCTGGGAAAACCTGGAGGAGAGCAAACCTGCTGCACAGAGGGACCGGCTAGCAGCAGACTGGCCCCACTGCCTCCCCACATGAGATTTTCTCCAATACAATAGGCAAGGATTTACTGGATGGACGCATGCTTTTGCAGCAAAAGCAAAGCCCCATGTCATGTTGAACTGCCTAAATTAACATACCAAGTATCACATGCATATATGGCTTAGGATAGCAGGGAAGTGCATCACACTTATGTCTGCAGAGTCATTCCTGGGGTCTACAGCGAGCCCAATGGATGCAGAAGGACATGAGATATCACTCATATTGTGCGGTGGCTCTCCTAAAGTCCAGGCGTAACCGATAAGACTAGATATGGGAACCTCACTATAAAACCTCAATATTCACACCTAAGGTCCCAGGATATAAGAATATAGCAGCAAGATATCCCCAATATTATGGGATATTTATCATTTTTTTGATATGAGGGTGTAGATTCGAAAGACCAAGTACTTAGTGCATGGGCTAGTGCTCTCATCTGATATAATAAACACTTTCCTCCTCAGGCACAAAGAAACACAGGTTGCGTAGGTGTCAGTATTCAAGTTACAGACTGAGAAGCAGACAAGAAAATATTTGGCCCGCCGAATTTACGCCCACTGCTTTCACAGTAGTACTGACTGGTAGAAGTTAAAGTGATGGCAGTGGATGCTCTGAGACCAGCATTAAAGCCTGGAAAAAAATCAAAGTACAAGGGTTGTAGCAGATATCTGGTTGCTCCAGAAAAAAAAAAAAAAGGCAGCTCTAATTGTGCATATCCTTTTAATGAAACAAAATCTAATTCATTTCTTCACCACTTTAATCTTCCTCTAACTTAGTCAGCTGCCTGCCCACACACAGCTCCAGCTTCCTCTCCCATCACGCTGATGTCAGAAAGATGGATTTTCTTCCGGGAGCCAAATATTCCAGCAGATTAGACAACCTCACCTCCGGAAAAGCAGCGGAGGCACTGGCTAGACACAACACACTGAACCAGTCCTGCAAAGGGCTGAGGCGAAAGCCCAAGGAAGATAAAGTTTGATCCAGCCTTTTGCTCTAGCTGCAGCAATGAGGATAGATAACACAAAACGTGGTAGTTGCTACTTCATCCTAAACAACAAAATGGACAATGGGAAGGGACACCTTAACATATTGTAAAGCAAAACACAATATCTCTCACTAAGGGTCTACTGATCCTTTTCCCCAGTAGGCAAAAGCTTGGTGTAAATCTCTGGGTCTCTTCTCCAGAAGGAGATGGAGAGTGAGAAATGGGAACAAGACTGTGCAAACAAGCTAACAACTCCTTCCTTTGCACAAACACATATAGCCAGATATCACTAAAGACAGCTTGAACACAGACAAAACTGACAGACCAGTACTGAGATATTCCTGTCTCAAGACCAGCTTGAGACATAAGCAAGGCAGGACATTGCTCAGGGCTGCAATCCACTCACACCTGGCAAGAAAGCTCCTGCTGTCTGTTTTGCCTGCATGAGAAAAGGGGTGACGGGTTCGACTGAGAGTCTGGGGGTGCCCCCTCTCTAGCTGCTTGCTGGCAGGGACAGCAAAACACAATTTTGATGGCATTTCTGGGGAGCCCCAAACAGCTCCTGGCAGGTCTGGAGCAGAAGTGTGTGCACATCTTAAGTGTCTCCAAATGCAAGCAAACTCAAAGAATAAAGACTTTGTGTCTGCCCAGTATTCCTTTCAAATGCTTATTCCAGGTACAATAGGCACTTGGTCTCTTTCTTGAACCATAAACACAGTTCAAATCCCAAAGTGTCCTGTAAAACAGCTATTTCCAGACAGGAGAGAGCAGAGAACCAGGAAACAGCACCAGCCAGATGATGCCTTTAACACAGGAACTACCTGGTACTCACTACTACTGAGCTTATGGTGATGGGAGAAGACAGAAACATAGGAAGTTGGATAATCCAAGCAGCTGCAGTGAGAGGAGGATATGCTGAATGCAGATGTGGTCGTCAGCAGTAAGTGATCATTCACAGCTCTCAATGCACACAAAGTGGACACCCCACTAGATCTCATGCCTTCAGTCCACTCCTCCTCTCTCTGCTCCATCCCTGGCTACACACAGACAAGAAGTCCCTAATCATGTGCTTAGTAGACAGAAGAGATCCACAAAGCCCTCCTGCGCTCCCATGGGAGGTCATTCCCAGACAGCACCAGGAGGTGCAGCACAGTGAAGCAACTCCATCATCAATCACCCTCCAGAGCTGCTGATCTGGCAGCCCACCCCACCTAAAGGGCAAAGGCAAGGAGCAGCCTGTTTTTTTCTGGCATGCAGCAGGAATACCTTGTCTCCTCGTGTTCCTTTTTCTCCTCTTTCTCCTTGTAGACCCTAAAAATAAAAAGAGATTATAAAGCTCAGTCCAAGTAGTGGCATAGTTATCTCCTCTAATTAGTCATGAAATCACTGTGCACGTCTGCACAATCCATTCAAGTGAACCTCAAGGACATTTTCCGTGTTGCCAGTCCTCAAAGTTTGCCACAAGCATCGTCTAAGCAGACTCACAGAGCAGGGATGACCTGTGGGCCCAAGAACGTCTGTAATATTATATTGCCTGCAGACACACGACCCTCCTGCCAACAGCAGTGTGGAGGGACAGGGAACACACCACAGCTGCAGATGGTCTGGAAAACAACCAACACTCTGCATATTTCATGTTGCTCGTAAACAATGAGGACTTAGGTAGGGGACAATACTGATGGAAAAACCTATCGCATAAACAAGCAAGAATGCCCGTTCCTGGTGGTTTTGGATGCGGTGGCTAGGCAGACAGCAGGTACCTCTGAGAGCTGGCAAGTGCTAGATAATGCCTGTCCTGGAGGCCCAACCACATTTCTGCACTGTGAATCCAATGCCTGTGCTCATCTGGAGCATGTAATTCACTCCTCCCAGGCACACCAGAACCATTTGCTGGGGCTGAGTCTGCCAAAGGACAGTGACACTAATACAGGCGATCAATTCAATGGGCAGGAATGGATTACACCTTCCCTTGGCACAGTAAGTACCTTGTATTTTACCCTTATTGTAGCAACTGGACAACCAACTAATGGCTACAGGCAGACAAATATGGTCAATCAGTAATGACTTCTCTAAAACTGCCAAAGCTTAAAATGCTTCTTAGTCTAATAATACATTTGTATTTATACTTCAGTTTACTTTGCACTATAGTGGAGGCTTACTTCCAAGCAAATGACAGCTACATATCTGAGTTTATTTGGCGCATAGGATGATTTAGATAATTATTAAGATCTTCAGATTTCAGGCCATGATTGACTGGAAGCAAACTCTGTACAGCCCTGTCCAACTCCAGTGACCCAAACTGAGCCTGCACAGCTTCCCACACTATGAAGCAATAACCCCACAATTTCCAAAAAGCAGATGGCAGGAGGATTAAAAATATGACTCTTTTAATGCATGAATAACTATGAGGCCTTCATGTAGACTAAGTAGAAGATTACTGCCTTGCTTCTCCCCAGTAGCCCAAGCCAAACGTCAACCTTATGACAGAAATGGACAGAGCCTTCAGTAACAGTACGCTACATGTGAGTTCTTTCCTTCTTGCCCAAAAAGGTGACTCAAGGAGCAGGAAGGAAGCGTCCTTATAGCTTTGTCCATTTATCTCATTAATATTGCAAGTCTATCACATGGGAAGGTAATGCCACCCCCCATGTTCATTCCATGATCTTCAAAAGTCAGTCTTAGACCATGCAGGGAAACGGCATGAACTAGGGCAGAGACAACATTGCCCAACCTCTTTTGGACACAGCGGGCCTCTTTGTAGAGAGTTGTAAAGCAAGTCCCCAACCGGCACAAGGAAATCTTTCAGTGCATGAGGATGTCTGGTATGCCACGAAAGAGCAGCGATGTACAGTCAGGTCATTAAACCTCAGAAAATCCAAACAGCCACGAGCTTAAAGGCTGCCTCCATAATTACCAAGGTGAGACCACAAGACAGAGATGCTTACTCAACTACCTCTGATTTATTTTGGTCTCGCTGTGCATTCATTCAAGGCAGGTTTATCCCTTGTGCCCAAAGGCTATTCCCTGACAGTTTTGAAAATTCAATTGGAAACTTGCTGAGAGGTGGTATTTTTTGGTTGGTGTTGTGATGACGTTTTTGAGACCCGTATAAACGGTGCCTCAACACAGACCAAAGCAACTGCATTATAGTGAGAGCACCACAAAATCACCAGCTTTTATCTCTGTAATCAAGTAATTTCCACTGACATCTCTCCACTGGCTACAGGACTGTTCTCATTTAAAGAAGTCAGAAGAAACTCACTGAAGTCAAGAAAATGTCAGTATTTGGACATAGTACAGGTAAGTTGTCAGACATATCCTACATATCCTATACTGCTTAATAATAATAATAAAAAAAAAAATAAAAAAAAAAAAAAAAAAAAAAAAAATAGGGGGGCAGAATGCTCTGAAGCAGTGGAAAGAGTTTCTAGAGTGTCAAAAAATTAATAAAAGCCACGACTTACCGGTGCGCCTACATAGCCTTTAATTCCTGGAGGACCCTGTTTTCCTTCAGATCCCTGGCAAGGAATTGAGATACAGTAAAACACAAAAAAATGTTTCACATTTATGCAGAAATCAGTTAAAATCAGTTATTCAGAAATGTAGCTTGCACTCCTGGGCTCACAGCAGGCTGTTGAGGCTTCTTGATTGTCTCAGCCCTGACACAGAACAACGTCTGACTTTCCAGCTGCTTACCCACAGGGACACCCCAATGTTTTCCTCTATCCCAAGCTCTCAAACATTAGCAAGTTTTATCCTTCTGCTTTCAATCTCGCCCTTCAAAGGCAAACTGACCCATGCAAGTTTCTCTACGGGTTATTTCAGAAGTTTTGTCAATGGCAGTCGTTGCCAGCCTGTTGTGCGCAGGGTGATTGAGCTCTGTCTCAACTCCACGGTGTTGGTGGAATGAAGTATAGGCGTACCTTGGTGCAAATGCTGCAGCAAAGCCTGTATCCCAGCATAAATGAACCGTAGATGTGGAATTTTATACATTTTGATGAGTAAATGAAAAGAAACAGATCAGAACTGCATTCTCCAATCTTTATTTTCAGCATAAGTGAGAGAAATACAAGTGGAACAGGTACGTTTCAGCAGTTCTTCAGCTGATTACCATTGCCTCTTCCCCTGCAGAAGGTAAACTGGAGAGCACTCTCACGGCATGATTTTATCTGCTCTACAAAGCCTGCAAATGGTCTGGATTCTCAGCTGAACAAGATCAGAGACATCTCAGAGACATCTTGTGGAGACAGCCTAGTCCTGGCAAGGTGGCCTTGAGAACTGCTTAGATTATAATATATCACCTATTTGGCTGAATAGTTCATTGCTTATCTTACTTTCCTTTTCTTTTTCCTCTCTCATCTTGCTAACTCCTGTATCAGGTGGCTGTAGTGGGTAAGGCTTCAAAACAGATCAAGACTTTATTTCTAAATAATTTCTACTTTTCATATTAATAGAAATTTCTTATTAAAAAAATATATATAAAAAGATGCAAGATGTGCTTGCAAGGAACTATTAGCAGAACTGAGGCTTTTTTGTCCCAATGCAAGTGCCCAGGAGGCTGGTCATGTCCCATCTCTGTCTACACTTGTCCTAGCCCAAATGACAGTCTCATTTGGAGCAGTCATTAAGCACAGACCTGGCAGGCTGGCTGGACTGTACTTGGCTAGTGTCACTACAGCTTTAATCAAGGCATTGCCAAAACTGTCTCTCCCTCTGCCAGAGAGGACTTAACTTGTTAAAGCAGAAGCAGCCATGCCCTGAAGCTTGCAAAGAGTTCATCAGCCCAGCTGTAAAGTATGGAAGCAAAGGTGGCAAACGTGGGGGAAGATTCACAAAGAGGTTAACAAGAGCTGGGTTTAGGCACAAGCAGGGTCTTGTCTGCTCCAAGTTGTCCAAATTATCAAAGTCCACCTCAGTACTGTTACATAAAATGTAGTTATAACACTCGGCAAAAGTTACAGATAGAGAAATTGGGTTTGTCTGAATGAGAAGACGTGCTGATCCCACTCAAGGCCTGTGCTGAGATCATGTCTGGTAAACCAGAGAAGTGTGAGACCTTTGACAGCTGAAGCAAATAAGAAGAAGGAAATTTGTCAAAATGAAACTCTTACCTAATACTTTTTATTTCAAAGGCTTGATTTTTTTCCCCCCTCTCCCTCTGTTTTTTCTATCAAGTGCAGATTACTGTTAGTTCGGATGGGAATGTTATAGCTGTGTCAGTGACATAGCAATGACAGCCACAAAAAAAAAAAAAAATCTCTTTAACATTTTATTAAAGGTAAAGATAAAAAAAAAGAAGGAAAAGGTTGATTATTTGCTGCAGGATTTTACAGGCTAAAGAGCCTGGTCTCAAAAATTCAAGCTTTCTTTCACTGCTATAATATACAGTGAGGGACTTATGGCCTTTTTTCTCTGGACCCATTTATTGCATTTAAAATAACCTGCCAGGTCCCACATATTTATGTGTGAGCTTTCTCCGCTGACCAGTGGATATTTCTTGCCATCTAAGACCACGGTGGCACCTTCCTGAACCAGAAGCTCCAGCACTGATTAGCACGAAGGTGACTTTGAGACCTCTTCTTTGCTTCTACCAGCTCATAGCCAGCATGATCATACATCCTTCTTGGTAAGCAATGAAGTTTACCCACAAAGTTTGATGAAAAAGAAAAAAAACAAAACGAAACAAAACAAAACGAAACAGAAACAAACAATAAAAAAACCAAGCTGCACATTTTTAAGATGAAGAGACTGAGCTAGGAACAATCTCCCCTGGAGACCTCACCAAGCAGTAAAAGCAGTAAAACCAGAGACGACATACCGAGGCCATTTCATTCCTGTAACCCACACGTGTAACCTAATGGGCTCATCATCCATTACAGTACCTCTGTGGGCTGAAGTCCTATTACCAGAAGTCTGCAGGACCCTTATCAGTCCCGTGAAGCTACAGGAAGCTTCACTCAATTAATGAGGTCTGTAAAAGATGCGAGCCGCCTCCTTAAAAGAAAGTGCTGGCAATTCCTATGGAGGCAAAGGACTGAAAATCCCTCAGCCAAGCAGATAAGCAGAGGGCTGAATTTCCTGGGGTGCACGTACAGCTACTGGGCATGTGCTGCGCTTGCCTGGCTCCACGCAAATGAAGATGGGTTGAGCTGGGAAGGACTGCATCCCAATTGACCAGAGAAACTGCAAGGTAGGTCTCCGCAAGCCTGGGGTAGAGCCCAGATCCACTGTATTGACGATTTTAAATAAAAATAAGTGATCTGGCAAAACCCAATCATTATAACAGTAACTGGAGATGTGACCTCTCTGATTGCCAACTCTGCCCATCTCTACACACCCCATTCCACACTGGCAAGGCAGCTGGGCTTTACGCCGAGGAGTAAAGGAGTGTGGATTCATATTTTAGGTTTTAAAGCCCTGTCAGCAAAGTCAGGATTGTTTCTTAAAATAGCTCAAGTCAGAATCCAGCTGAAGGACACTGCATGCAGCCAGCGCATCTGCTGAGGTAAATAAAAGTCACTGTGAAATACATGACCGTTTTATGTTTAGCTACTGATGCTGAGAGGCTGGGGTTAGCCAAGCTCACCTCCTCCCTGAGAGCACTTGTCTAGTCAGACGTCTTTAGGTCCAGCCCCACCAGCACCTATCCTGTCCAGCCCGTTGTGGTGAACTTCTACCCAGCATTACCTCATTTCTTGGATGAACTATATGTGCCTGATGATCCTGGTGGGAAATATGGAGCATTTTCCAGGATAGAGTCCTTCTGGAGGTAGGTTTAGCATCAGTTTAGCTTGGTATGTAAAAGCTTTGCAAAGCAAAAGTGAGGAACTTCATACCACAAGGAGCCTAGCCTACTGGTCTAGCCTACAAACCAGTCTAGCCTACTGGTTTGTAATTCCACTATGGGAAACATGCCGGACAGAGAGAAAATATGTATTTATTTACACAATCGGAGAGATGCCTCTGACAGGCAATTGTGGGTGATGAATACAGTTCTTTTCATCCACTCCCAAATCCCACTGAAGGACAAACCAACATCCAGAGTGCCTCCACTCAGCTCAGCCTAGCCCTGCCTTGCAGATGTCATTTATCCCCTGCTGAGCACGCTGCCATGCAGCTTCCACAATCAACCCCTTCACGTTGCTGAAGGCAATATGGGTCCTGCAGAGAACTGTTGGATGGCTGCCAAGTATCTCCGCTAATCCACAAACACACCATTAGCCCCGATATTCTCCTGACGAGACTTTAGGAAATGATGAACATTTCTCTCTATGATGAAAAAAAAAGACATTTTGGAGAAAGCTCGTCTGCACAGCTGAGGAACCCAGAAAGACCTATATAAATGAACTGCTTCATAGGGTCCTCTCAGACAGAGACAAGGGACAATCAGGACTACATCTGGAAAGGTGCTCAGGTACTTAACTCCTATTTGAGGACAAGGCATCGGTGAACTCAGTGGCAAGTTTAGATAACCAGATACGGCTCTTCCAGAAAGAATGGATGCTCAAAGACCTTTGCTTGTACAGGAGCAGAATTGGGTGAAGTAAATTTGGGCAATCAATCTGTTGTCCTTCCAGCACCTTTCACAAGCTGACCTGAACTTGCCATCCATGCTGCTTCTGAAAACACACTCATCCATCTAGTGCACCATCTTCTTTTTGTGTTCTAACAACAAGACTGAAAACAGCTGATGGGTAGTTATCCCCTCAGTAACTAGGGAACAGGGCAAGGAGAACTGAGACTTTGAAAGGTGGGAAGAATTGCTCATGAGAAAAGCTTCAAAATTCGTGTTTCTGCTGCTCACTAAGTCTCACCAGATCCCCATCCAGAAGCACTTTGAAGTAAATCCAGTGATACAAGCATTGGCTCAAGTTCTGTGTCACTTTGCCGCTGTCTACTGGCGCAAACCGAAGCTCTCAAAATAAACAGAAACATCCAGGCTAGGATCTCTCCACGATTTCTTTTCCCCCAGTCTTAGAGTAGGGATAATAATTCTCACCAGCATCTTTGTGAGAGTTGGGGAGGCTTACTGAAGACATGAAGCAAGGCTTATGTGCCTCAAAACACATTCTCATCACCTTCTCCATCTATGCTGTTGATTGAACAAAAGGTACTTCTTCTCTTTACATACCTTCCCTAATTGCTGATATCTTAGCAGACCCCTGATGGAAATGAGCATTTTGAGCTTCTTCATTCACCAGTTAGAAAATTGAGAGGCATAAACAACAACTAATTCAAGCAATCCACACATAGAAAAAGTCAGTGAAAAAAAAAAAATACCTGTCTGTGTAAAGAAGACGTGGAAAGCTTACCTTTGGACCTGCTGGCCCAGGCAGCCCAAATGCTCCTGGCTGTCCTGGTTGACCCTGCAAGTAAGAGCAATATGATAGTAAATGCTAACCTTTTATTTATAAAGGCTAGGATGGGTCAAAACAGTCATTACATACAGCTTTAGAAATGGGAGCTCTATCTGATAGCTGCAGTCCTGAGTACCATTATTCAGAAATCTGAAAGTCTGCGGTGTGCTTTCTTCCCAAAAATAATAGCAGAAAGAGACAGATCGAAAACTGAAGCAGCTATTCATCTGCTCTTCAAACACAACCACCTAAGTAGCAAGAAATGAGTTCCCCAAGTTGTGAACAGCTTGCACCAACTATAATCTACAGTTGTGGATTCCCTAGAGATAACGTGATGCACTTGATCTTGAGTAGTCACCTCTCTGTGCAATAACGGCTTCCTATAAGAAATTCTGCAAGTCCAAGTATGTCACTGTCCAATCCCAGACCATGTCATGTGTGATGTGATGAAGTTGCATCAGTTCTGGAGGCTATATTGGAAATTTATCCCAGTTTTTCTGAAGTGGGACAAGTGTGGCACAAGCAGAAACAGGGTGCAAGTAACAGGGGAAAAAAAGAGCTTTTCTGCTGCGTACCACTACTTTTGTGCCCTTACAAGAGTCCTTTCCCCAGGTTCCTCCAGTCACCACCAAATGACTGCCACAAACGGATATTGAATGAGATTACAAAGGTCCACCATTGGGGTAAAGATGATTCAAAGGGATGGTGATCAAGCAGGGGAAAGGACGAAAAGCTCTAAAACACATAAGATGCTGGAAAAATATGTTTGTGATTTTATGTCTCAGCTGTACTCCTCTTAAAGGCAATATTTGGTATAGTCCACCCTTCTTTGAGCTAGCCCTGCATCTCCTCATTTGTTCTTAGCTTTTAGCAGTGCACAAGAGGAATTTAGGTCCTTGCTTCTGTGACCACTACATCTATTTCTCTCACCCGCATCCACTGTGCAAGTACAGGAGGGTCCTCTGCACCCCCTGCCATCTCCACTAGCCGATCACTCTTTGCCAGACTTAAAAGAAATGGCCAGTCTCTGCAGCTGCAGTTATTAACCAACACAGCTACAGCAGCGGGTCCCAAACCACAGGCTGCCACGACTGTCCCTTTCCCATTTTAATGAGTGGTAGCAGAGCTGCCTCAGGAGGCCCTGGGGATGGCTAATCCATACGACGACTGCCATCACCGCAAACGTGCGAGGGAGAGTGCTGGGGCTATTAACCTCCTGCCATTTGTTTCTGCCACTCCTAAAATGGCCACACAAATCCCCAAGACATGTTCCACTCAATCCGGATTGATTTTCACTGCCTGCCTTGCACTGCAAGGCAAGGATGACAAGGGAGGAACAAAAAGGCTTACGGCTTCTCCTTTTGCTCCATCCTTCCCAGGAGGGCCAGCTGAGCCCAGGGACCCCTGTAACAACAACAGAATTATCATTCAGCACAATATTAACACCCGTTGCAAGTGCAAGGACATGAGTAACACAGCAAGACAAGAATAAGGAATGAGGAGAATCATTTCAACATAAACATTTATTATTTACAGTCTCTGGAGGAGCTGCTGCTGACATTACACGCTATGGCCAATTGATGAGCTGTTAATGAGGAGCTAGGCACTCTTGGCCACTTAACTCATTTAAGAATAAACTAATATAAAAGCTTTGCAGCTAATTAGACATGTAACCATTGAGTCATCTGAATACTATCTCCCCTCAGTCTCTCTGTCCACCATTCCATTGTCTCAAAAAAACTGCTGTTTTGTCAGTAAATACTCATTTATTTTTTAAATTATTTTTTTATTCCATACTTGTACATCATCAATCCCAAAGCTCAGAAGCCTCTAGGCACAGCTGCAACACATGGAAGTAATGAGCCTAAAAGCAAACAGAAAAGAAGTCTTGAAAAACTCAAGCAGCCCTCAGAATCACAGAGTCATAGGATGGTAGGGGCTGGAAGGGACCTTCAGAGATCATCTAGTCCAAACCCTCTGCCAAAGTAGGTTCACCTAGAGCAGGTTGCACGGGAACATGTCCAGGCAGGTTTTGAATATACTCCAGATAAAGAGACTTCACCACCTCTCTGGGCAGCCTGTTCCAGTGCTCTCCCACCCTCAAAGTAAAGAAGTTTTTCCTATGTTGAGATGGAATTTCCTGTGTTCCAGTTTGTGCCCGTTGACCCTTGTCCTGTCACCATGCACCAACGAAAAGAGCCTGACCTCTTGACACCCACCCTTTAGATATTGATAAGATCCCCTCTCAGTCTTCTCTTCTCCAGGCTAAACAGACCCAGGTCTCTCAGACTTTCCTCATAAGAGAGTTGCTCCAGTCCCTTGATCATCTTTGTAGCCCTCCACTGGATTCTCTCCAGTAGTTTCCTCTCTTTCTTGAACTGGGGAGCCCAGAACTGGACAAAGCACTCCACATGTGGCCTCACCAGGGCAAAGTAGAGGGGGAGGATGACCTCCCTCGATCTGCTGGCCACGGTCTTTTTAATGCACATTGCTGTCTCATGGTCAGCTTGTTGTCCACCAGGACTCCAAGTTCTCTCTCTACAGAGCTGTTCTGCAGCAGGTCAGCCCTCACCCTGTACCGGTGTGTGGGGTTATTCCTCCCTAGGTGCAGGACCCTACACTTGCCCCTGTTGAATTTCATCAGGTTCCTATCTGCCCAGCTCTCTAGAACAGACACTCAAGGGACAAGCCACTGTACGTGGGGAGGAACTGGTTCAGTGTTCTTACTTCTAGGCACTGCAGCAGGTTTTTTATTTGTTTTGGGTTTTTTTAAGTGGGTTGTTAAAAAAAGCTCAAATGAGAAACAGACAGGCACTGCAAATGGAAGCTCTGGGCTCTGATTGAACTGAGATGGTTTGCTGTGCATTACTTGGAGAGGGATCCTGCCTTGCAATCCTGAACATTTGCTATTTTACAAGAGGGGGGAAAAAAAATTAAATTCCTAAAACCCTTCCTGTAAATGTTGTTTTAAGGCATAGCTGACAAATGTGTCCAATGTAAATACTAGTCGACAGAACAAGCTCAGTGCAGGATATTTTTCTATTTTTATTTTTTAAGATGATGACACAGTAAGCAGCTAAAGGCTATCTCAGTCCAAAAGTTATTTATGTTCAGTGCAAGAAAGGAATCAATAATTTTTGGCCTTCCATGTCTCATACTGGTGTTTCTGTATGTGGAGGCATCAGCACTGAGCTTCTGCTCTGTTTCACTCTTCTGCTCTGTTCTGGAGCTTTACAAAGTTTAGACAAAGTTCATGCCCTGAGATTTCCACACATTTGTCAAATGTGGCTGAGCACTGTCAATAGGTTTAAAGATTTTAAGGTGCACTTTCCTTGAAAATAGTCCAACAGCATAATCTCCAAGTACCTTGTTAACACAAACCAAGAAAACACAGAGGTGAAACGGAAGACTTCAAGAGGGCCTGTTTTCATTAGCCTTCCACAACATTTTAAACTTGTCACAGTATTATTAACAAAGACTTAGACTTACTTTTTCTCCTTTATCCCCTTTCAGTCCAGGAAAGCCGGGGGGACCTTCTTCACCCTAAAACACCAATGGAAAAGACATCTCACATAAAGTGCCAAACCGTTCTGTGGCATATTGGTATATTTTAGATGGCAGTTACCATCTGCTGAGAGTTGAGGCAATTTCTCCACCTCGCTGTAACCAAGCTGTTCTCAGTCACCTGTAACTTGTCCAGATTTGAACAGGTTCACTTTCACTTTTCCATTCCAGTATCTTCTTCTGGCTGATGCCTCCCACCCCTCTTCTTTATAAATGCCATTCAGAGCCAGCCTTCTGCTAGTAACAACATTAGAGACCTGACCTGGCTGAATTAAAGTATTTGAAGCATAGAAACTGTTAACTGAGAAACTCTCCTGTTGCCACACTCATACATGTACTCACAACATGCACTCACACACACACACTGCTGCACCAAATTTCCAGTAGTTTGGAATTTTTTTGAAAAAAAATTGGGAATATTTTCCCTTTACTTGCTCACATTAGGCCAAAATGTAACCTTGGAAGCCACTCCATTTAGACCTCATCAATAAGTACTTCTCATTGTCCACAGCTGTCTTCACCAAAGATTCAGAGTAGGTTTCAGCCAGAGCTCCGTGAATGGAGCAGGATCCTGTCTGCGGGGTACTTGGCAGTATTGAGCAGCCTGCCTACATCCATCCTGCATGTTCATGCTCCCACCGATGGCACCCAGGTTCCAGCATTGCTGGATTTTACAAGAGGTGTTGGCATGAGTCCTTCAATGGAGTGTTAGCAGTGTCTCTTCTACCTGAAACAGGGGACATCCGCATGTGGGGTGTAAAGCCACTACCACTGTTGGCAAAAGATCTGCCACAAAACAGAGCTAAGCGACTGAGGGATTTTTCCCCATCTACTTTTGTAAAAAACCAATAACACAGAAGAATCCTATTGAAGGAGCACTGAAGTGGCTAAGCAGTTTGATGCACGTATTTCTGAGTTGCCTGTATATACATAAGGACTACCTACATATGTAGATAAATTCAGCCCAAATTCTGCCACATTCAGTCTTATTTGTGATGGTTTTTACCTGCATGAGTAGTCCAGCAGGCTTAGATGGATATACTCCTAAGGCAAGGTTCCAATCAATGTCAGTTATTTATAGGTATATTTGGCCCTTACAGGTTAATAAAAGACAGTATCTGGAAAGTATCTGTGCTGTATATGCAAATTAAAGTCATTAGATACTTTTATAATCACATTTCTTGCTAACTGAACCTTCATGAAGCACTCTGTCTAAAATTTGCAACACAGCTAGTGGTAAAAATCAGATCTGCTGTATTTGAATGGCTCCCTAATGAGATAGAAAACCCATCAGATAGCAAATGTGATTTTTAAGGAAAACATTTGCTCCAAGAGGTCAATATAACACCAAAGAACTGCTGTTCCATGTCAAAGTGGGCAGCACAGGTAGAACTATTTGTGTCTTTTCTATGCAAAGTAATGGAATATGATTAATTAGCTTTTTCTCTTGGTTTTTGGGTTGGTTTTTTTTCCTTTTTTTTTCTCCATGAAGTAGCAACTCCTTGGCATAGCTGAATAAATTAATCCTAGCAACAGTCAATAAGTTTGATGCACAGCGTTCATAGAGCCATTCATGCTAGACAAGACCTCATAAAGTTTCTAGCCCAACCTCCCACTCAAAGCACCATCAGCAGTGAATTCAGACCAAGTTGTTAAGGGTTTATCCAATTTGGCATTGAAAACCTCCAAAATAAGGTTACTCCTCTTCCCAGATGCAAATAGTAATTTACCTCCTCAGCCAATAGCATCCAAAGAAGAGAAAAAGGCTTTTCCTTTTGCATTCTTTAACTAAAGCCGTGCAATTTCATCATTTTGACTTTGTAACACATCCCAAGCAGCTGCCTACAAAGATGTGAAGCCCAGAGCAGACCTGTTGGCCCTCACAGCCAAGACACTGCCCAGACATTTGCAGGAAAGCACTGTAAACTCTCTCCCACTTGATGACCGTACGTGCCAGAGACAGCAGTGAGCCTGAACTGCCACCCACCGATCAGCTCCAGAGTCACCAAACAGGGGAGAGGGACTTCAGGGTTGCCCTGTGCTCAGGAACTTGTAACCCACCAAAGCCCAGCACTGCCATACAACAGACAGACCAGCACGGTGTGGGCCCTTTACTGGAGGATACAGGTAAATAGTTTTACCAGTTAGCAGTGGAAATCTTTGAGTATCCACCAGTTTTACCACTTCCTCCCTGAGAAGAAAACTTCACAGAAGGAACCTAGATGCTAGAGGAAGGTTTCACGTCTCCTGGGGAACCACCACTTAGCCCCACCAGGCCAGGGAATGGAAAGGGCTCCTCCTTCTGCCCCTTCTGCTGCCTCCCCGCTAACCCTGGCTGGCTGCTTCGTATCCATCACTATGCAGAAAAACCTGTCAGGGAAGGGTAAGTTTGAACCTCAATACAAGCACAAGAAGAGATTGTACTGCCTGTGTCAAACCTCTCATGTTCAAGAAGTAAACTGCGTAACCTACAGGAGTGAGTGGTGGAAGAGAGAAGGAAACAGAAGAGCGTCAGTCCTTCTGTGCTTGCACAGTGCCAAAGTAGCTGTGACAGGCAGGGACGAGAAAGCAACCAACAGCTCGCACCCTTAATTCACCACCAGCTGCCAAAACCCCCACTGAGGATGCAGCTAACTGGAACTGAGTCACGTTGCCAGAGCAATTCAACTGCACTAAGCAACTCTTTTTTCTTTTTTTTTTCTTTTTCTTCTTTTTTTTTTTTTTTTTTTTTTTTTTTTTTTTTTTTTTTTTTTTATTTAAACTAACCAGCTTCATGAACTGCATCGCAGAACAATCACCCTTTCTTTTAGTTTGTCCGCCAGATTTTTTTATTTATTTATTTATTTTAATCAGATAAAATCCCAAGCATTGCGCTCAGCATACTGCTAAGACCTAGGGGAATGCTGGTGTACACAAAAGCTATCTGTTCCCTCCCCTCAACACGTCCAGTTAGGTCAGCTGGGTTAGGAAAAGAGCTCTCCTCTCTCTCCAGATTGAGGGGTTCTGTCAGCTCATCTATCCTGGAAACCACTTTCCGAAGCCTGGGAAAATCACAGTTAAAGACAAAATTGGCCAAAGGGAAAAAAAAAAAAATAAAAATCTCACAGAGTCCTGAAATAACATTGTTGAAGAGGAGTTCTTGCTGGGGAGGTCACAGCTTCAGCAATTAGGCTCAAAAGGAAGGCGGCAGGTTTTCCCCAAGTACTTTCCCCTTTCCAGGCTCATGAACACGCTGTCCTTTTCTTACCCACTGCAAAGCCAGACACTTCTGTTCAGTTTCATCCCCTGTGCCGCACAGCCAGTGGCCTTTAATCGAGCATTTCCACCCAAGACAGCAAGAAAATAAACACGTTCATTAGCTCACCGTTGACAAAATATTGGTGAAAAGAGCCTAGATTTGGCAAACTGCCACCTGATCTAAAGCAACCAGAGGATTTTCCTTGCAATACGGCTGTGAAGTGCAGTCAGTCTCATGGAAGCAGATACTGCTACTTACGTAACGCACAGGTAGCTACATATTTCTACAAATGCCATTTTTCACTTTTTGATATTTATTCTAAAATTATTTACTTGAATTACAGCAACGCTTTACTTGCTCCCTGCTTGGGTCGCTCTGCCGGACGCTGTATGACTAAATATTAGATGACAGTCACTATGCTCCAAAGCTCAGTGTAAAATCGCAAGCAATGTGTAAACATAATAGAGAAATAGAGGAGGCAGAAAGCACAGGCCAGTGAAATAGCTGCCAAGCAGGCACAGTCTGCAAGTGCTCTGGGCTGAAGGATCCAGGCGTCACACTGGGAAAACAGGTAGGCTTTGGCAGCTGGCACTGAGCCCTGGGGAAGAAGAGCCCATGGCATTCCTAGCACCAAGGCCAAACCTGGTTGTGCCACTGAGAGGGATAAAATGAACACTCTATACCCACTGGCTGCGTTCCCAGCTTCAACACAACGAGGATCTGGTGGTGACACCTAAACCACACCTATCTGCTCATGCCATGCATTTCTACTGCCAACCATCTACTTCATGGGTATCGGAACTTTGCAGGCTGTCCCTTTCTGTCGAAATATATGGACCAGGATAGGAAGGACCAGGGAAATGGGAAGAAGCAGCAAAAGCAGAAAAGACTACTGCTAAGGAGAGGAACAGAGTATAGCTCCTAAGGCAACGTCCCATAGGCTTAGCCTACATTTTCTGGAGTAGTTGTACACTTCATAAGGGGTGGCCTATTGCTTCCTTGGTCAATAGTTGTGGACAAAAACTTGAATGTGCAGGTAGTGGTAACTGTGAGGAAGTGCATTAACAAGTACAGCAGCTTGGCTTATGAAGTTCCTAAAATACTGAATACTGCAAGCTCTGAGGATGTAGGAAGGATATATCACTAGATAAATAACTCTGAAAACTCCATCCTTCATTCCTCAAAGAATTGATATAAATTCTGCAAGCAAATTAGGAAGGTTTTCTGAGCCATAGTAAAAGAAAAAGTTTAAGCAGGTTTCAGTAAAGAGGATAGAATTTTGAATTTGCTTGTATTTACTTTTTAATGGAAGTGTAGAGAGCCACACAACAGATAAAGAGCAAGGCCGAAACACTACTTCTGTCCTTCCTGGGGGGTCTCAAAGCAGGGCTTACATGAGCACATGGTTTGTCCAGACCCAATGGACAAAAAGAGATGCCACTTTATGAAGAAATTCAGACCACAGGCAACTCTCAGCTCCTGCAGAGTACTGGGGTGACGAAGAATAAAGGTACACCCCTTGGATTTAAGCACATCACCCATTAAAAAAAGGCAGGTGAGCTGGGGAATTATAGACACACACACAGAGGTCCCTTTCTTATTTTGTAAACATCAGCAGAGTTATCCCATTTCTACATTTGAGCAAGGATGTCTTACTGGTACATCAGTGTCCCATGGATTTACCAAATCACACCAGCTCTAGGTTCGTGATCCCTCCATGACCATGAAGGTTGGTTGTTGTTTTTTTTTTTTTTTTAAATCTTCCATTACATGTTCACCATATGCACATATAGCTTAATCTGTTGTATATCATCTAACAGTTCACCTCGCTTGGGTTATATCGAACCCCACAGAATCGCCCAAACAAATTATACCTACATCCCGTGTGGATCCTCAGATGGCTGAAGGGAGACAACTATGAAATTAAAAATCAGATAATCTAATTGCTAGATGATGCACTTCCTCAGATTGGGAACAACTAATACAGGGATTTTTGCCATATTCAGCCTCATAGGAGAATTTATCTGAAAAGAAAGAGACCTAAAATGGAGAAGGGATCTGCAGGTATATGGAAAGATACAGAGAGAGAACAATTCAGTTTTACCTGATGCTAGGGAGACATCAAAAGGGCACAAAGGAATAATCCCTCAGTGATGGTTTTAAGCAATCTACTCAAGTTTAACTGCTTTCTTTTCCTCCACTTTCAGCTCCTCAAGCAGCTGCCAAGTTTACAAATATTTCTTCCAACTCGAGAACAGCTGTGGCCTATAATCACATATTTTACTTCAGAGTCTGGGTTGTGGCCTGTGATAATGGAAATGAGAGCAAACTAAACAAGAAAATAATGGGGAAAAAGTCAGTCCAAAACACATGGTTAGATTCTCATTTGCCTGTCAAATTCAAGTTAATCACTGGACTTTTCCTTCAGCTTACAGAGCAGATGACAGAAGATAGATCATTCTAAGGTCAATTCTATACATTTTATTTATTTTCTCTTTCAAACTGGTCTACATCTAACACAAAAGTGCCACTTCTCTAATCCTAAAATGAAATAAAAGTTTCTAACCCTGTCACAAAACGTCAATAAAGGTGTAATTGGGAGACCTTCAAAAATCTGCCAAGCAGAACCCCGTGAATCACACACCCAGCATATTGACAGCTGTGCAAACCAGGGGACCTTTATCCAAGGCAGGAGACAAAATAGCAAGAGCTGAAGAGAAACAGAACAGAAGCAGCAAGATGACATGGCAACAGAAGCAAAATTGAACAGCTCAGTGTTACCACTTCACTATTAACATACCCTCCTCTCCTTTGTTAATTAACTTCACAGCATTCCTGTGAAATCAGAAGGAAGTTATAGCTACTGTAATATTGCTTTCATCTCATGAGGGTGACGAGTCAGAGGTACAACTGAGTAGAAGACATATGGAAGGTCACAGAGTCTGGGACAAAGAGAGAAACTCATTCCAGATTTCCTGTGTCCTAGGTCAGTGTCCTAACCATAAGTTTATTCTTTCTCTCACCTGGCTCATTGGCCTGTATTTAATTTTGAAACGTGATGTTCACAAAAAGTAAACCAGAAGACCATGGGTAAGTGGCCTACAGCTGATCCATGGTTACACACTAAACTGTTTTCACTGTTTGATGAGAAAAGTGAAGAAGGAAGACAGAATAGATACTGCTAGTTGAGTATGGTCTTCACGTTCAAATGTTTGAGGACATTTCCAAGAGACCTCATGTGTCTGGAAGGAGGTAAGGGTTTTTTCCATTCAGGTGCTACCAATTTGAGGAGGCTGAAACAAAAGATTTCACAACTTCATCTCTGGCAGCCAGACAAAATAAATATTTTCTTGAAAAATATTGTAAATTTTGGGTTTGTCCTTTTTAAAAGCGGCGTGGCAAAAACGAAGGTTTCATTAAAAGTCAGGGATGATCTTCAGATCAACCGAGAGGCAGAGCTGCAATGGATATATGTCACTCAGCTCCATTTTCAAAAGCTGCAGACCAGACAGGCAGCACAAATGACTGCTATTCTCTAATGCACAGATGCAGGATTCTATTACCTTAATGACGCTAAAACCCTATTAATACCTTGGCAAATTTGACACCAAAACTGGCATTATCTTCTGCTTCCACAAGAAATAAGACATACATCTCAACTTGGAGTTACCTTTAGTTCATTCTAAGAAAACAAGAAAATCTTCTCCGTTGGGTCTCTGTATTATGTTCTGATTAAATAAACAGAAAGGTCATGTGGACATAATACACAGGGGTGAGTAGAAGTTTGGCTTGTCTACCAGGAAACTCAGCCCACCATGCAAACAGCTGGTGAAATGATAGTTACAGGCATTTTTTTTTTTTTTTNTACTGCATTGCCTAGAAGTCAACTGTCCCCAAAAGGTACTTCCCCAGGAGAAATTCAGGACGCCTTGTCTTTCAAGGGTCTCTGAACCCTTGAACCTTATCATGACCCTACCATGAGACAAGACGGGTCCTTGTGAATATTCATCATATGATTCTAGAGAACAGGTGCATCGTTTTTCAGGGATACCAACAGGTCTCTTTCTTTGAAGAAACCTGATACTCCATCTTTACATCAAAATAGGTAAAACAGGATCTGTATAGTAGTTAATTAAACCCATAAACTTGGCACTGCAGGAGAGAAGATGCATCAGAGCTTACTGATATAGTAAGGAACTGTACCCCCATTAAGGTCACTAGAGTTCAGAATAGCCTGGAAACATCCTAAATATATCAAAGCTGTCACTGGCACCCAAGATTGTGTTCATTAGCTTCAAATTAGCTGCATCACCACCGCAACACTCCTGCACTCACTGTATAAGTCATTGCTGAAAGACTGGGGTGGTCATACACCTTTGACGACTATTGAACTGCTGGTTCATCTATAATCGAGGCTGCCCCAAGTGGAGCTCTTACTTGAAGAAAGCATCTACCTTTGCAACAGAGAGAGGACAGGAGAGTACAAGGGGGAACTGTAGTGTTTGAAATACTTTTGGCCAACTGCCAATTGCTGAAATCTTCTACTTAAGAAACAGTCAGATGGTTTGCAGACCTATTTATGATTGAACATATTGAAAAGGAAGTAGAAGACAACTGGAATCAGTTGGTACCACAATTCCGCCACACAGAGGAATAACTTGAGAAATAAACTGGACTACAATGGGTTGGATTCCCAGAAGCAGGACTAGTAGTTCCTGAAATTCCATTTTTTTCTTTTTTGCATGGTTGGGGCAAGAGGGTCCTCAATTAAAGATACACCTGTCAGACACTTTGAATATGAAAAAAAATAACAGCTCTGCTCTGAAGTTCCTTGTCTCAAAGTACAAGCTGATGCTCCTTTCTGGCATCTGCCACCACTCAGGATCAGACAAACAGCTTGTCAAGTGCTAGAAGGAAAGTGTTCATTGAAGTAGAAAAATAACCCAGTCGTGTACCATGACACTGATTAATTTATGGTCTTACTTCTATAAATAGCACACAGAAAATAGTTCTGGTCTCGTGGTTGACTTGCCACATACTGGTTGATATTTTGCCTTGCAAGAAAAATCTTTTAATTGTTTTTGCTCTGCTCCTGTGAAGTTTCTGATGCTTCAGACCTCCACACAACCCTAAAAAAATTCAGCAGCTCTCAGAAGAGCACATTAAGGCAGAGGGGTACTGTGTCAGGGTACTCCAAACTCCAGTGCTGAGCTATTCTTAAATATCTGCTGCTACTGATATTCCACATTCACCTCTTAAGAGTTTATTCTGGCACCTCACTGAAATACACAGAAAGCTTTTCCTCGAGATTAACCACATCATCTAGTCCGTGATTTCCCCCTCCTTGCAGACCCCGTTCCTTTTAGTCTCTCCCTGCTGGTAAAATTTACAAAATCACTGATCATTCTTCTCATTGCTCTCTGCAATGAGCAACATCTCTCCAGATCTCTGTTTAAGTGTGGAGACAGCATCCTGCCTTAAGTCTTATCAGCAGCTACTTATAACTTGTGGCCGCTGCTGATTGCCAAACATACCTGAGGCTGCTCAGTCAAATCTTCGCCAAAATTATAAATCGTTTTGGTCCAACCAAAGATATTTGTTTATAAAGTGATGCTGTTCCCTTCATCTTTTTCATCTCCAAGTGCATTACAAAGGTCATGATAATTCTTCCCATTTTATTTAGGGGAACAGCAAGGTACAAGAAGGGGAAAAGCTAAGGCAAAGTTTCCCTATGGAGCCAATGATATGGAGCCACCAAGAAAAAATGGGTCTCCACTCAGACACTTTCACAGCACCGAATGCATCAGATTCTCTTGAAATAACAACCTAAAATGGTCCATTCAGTGTTCCACCAGGAAAATAAATATTTGCCATGAAAAACCCCACATTTTCCACATCTAGCACTTGCTAGTCTGTGCATGTTCATTACCTAGCAGGGTCTGAGACACAAATCACCATCTTTCTGTCAAAGCCAGAGACAACAAGCTTTGTGGACTTTGGGAGATATAAAATCTCTAGGGACTGCTTAAGAAAAAGGGTGAGAGACCCGAAAGGGGAAATGAAAGATGTCCAGGGTCATACTTGGGCAAGCAAAGAACAGCATGAAGCACAGTGCTGCCATGGTCTCACCTGCACCTTCAGAGAGACCATGAACAAGGCATCTGCACCTTCTCAGCCATGAACAAGGAAACAGCCTGGCAACAGCTTTGATCAGTGGAAAGGGGAAAATTTGGCTGCTTAACTAGATAGATGTGAAAACATGGGAGGGGCAGGGATCTTGTAAGATGCCTTTCATAGACCGGTGATAGCAACTTGCTTCATGTAATGCTTCAGCTCTCTGTGAGTCATTAGGCTCCAAGATCCACTTCACAGTGTATGCTCCAGACTGCTGGGAAAGTACAGCCTTCCAGTACCTAAAGGGGCTACAGGAAAGATGGACAGGGACTCTTAATCAGGGAGTGTAGTGATAGAACAAGAGGTAATGGTTTCAAACTGAAAGAGGGGAGATTTAGATGAGATATCAGGAAGAAATTCTTTACTGTGAGGGTGGGCAGACACTGGAACAGGTTGCCCAGAGAAGCTGTGGCTGCCCCATCCCTGGAGTTGTTCAAGGCCAGGCTGGATGGGGCTTTGAGCAACCTGGTCTGGTGGGAGATGTCCCTGTCCCGGCAGGGGGATTGGAACTGGGTGATCTTTAAGGTCCCTTCCAACCCAAACCATTCAGTGATTCTATTAAAGCTTTTTTGTTTTCCACCTAACAGGCAGACAATCCATACCTACCTATTGCAATATCACTCTCAGGTGCATCCCACATTCGAACAACAGTTACCAATGACAGAATCAAGGCAATCTCTTCCCCTCTCCACCCCCAGCTCTTCTATTAGAAGATGCATAAAGTTGGAAAAACCTCTCTCACATGCTTCCTTTCTACTCTGCCACTGGATCTTGGCAGAAAAATCCTCTAAAGAAACAAGTGCTGGAGACTTGGCAAACTTCTGGTTGCCAGTAGATGTCATTATATACCAGCAATGTACCTGCCAGCCACGGGCCAATGCTGAAAAGAAAGAAATATTCTTGCACTGCTGAGAATTAAGCTGTCACGATGCACAATTACTATGTGATCTGGCTTCGAGTTGTTTATTACAATCTGCAGCTGTTATTCTGGATCACAGAAAACCACAGAATTTATCTAAACCCCTCTAATTATTATTAAGAAAAAGAACTCTATCAAACCACAGTTGTTTAGTTGTGCAGAATATACTTTAGCTACAGTTAAGAGGACTCAGAAATACCCAACGCGCAGACAGAAATTGCCTACATACACAAGAAAATTCAGAACATACTTGGAGCACTAAGGCGGATACTAACATTAATACACCTCACTTTTTAATCAGAAGATTCAGAAAAGAAATGACAGATACAAATGACTCCAGTGAGCTGCACGGCAGCCTTATGAAGTAGATGAGGTATCATTATACAGATATTTAAGTGCTGGACTGAGAAGTTAAGTGCTGAGTGACCTTAATCAGATGAAGTCAATAGCTAAGAATGGTTCCCGAGAGAGATGATTTCCAGGACAAAAAATAATAAGAAAAAAAACCTGCAGATATTGCACTTTCACTTTGCATTACCAGGTCAGTTTGAGCTATGCTTACTTTATTTTTTATTCTGCAAAAAATTAAGAAGATTGGAGTGGTAAGAACCAAACCCTGAGGAGGCAATATTTCCACAGCCGCTGTCTCCAAGGAACATCAACTACTGGGCAGTTGGTGTTTTGTTTTGTTTTCAAATTTCAGATGCAATAGTATCTCTAAACTTGGAGATGTTTTCCCATCTTTTTATTGTCAAGATGTGCTCACTGAAAGAGTGCTGACCATCGACCTGGATTCTGATGGGCAAAGGCTCCTGCTGCTTGCTCCTTCTTTAGGCTCTTGGAGCCTTCAGCTCATCAGCCCTGGGTAAAGTAGGTGGCATTTACAAGTTTTGGGACTTGGAGACAATGTCTGAACACCACAGCAGCCCAAACAAAGCCTGTAACCTCGCTGGAGCACTTGCCCTTCAACGGGGCTCAAGGTTTCAGCAGTAAAAAGGACACATGCATCATCTCTTGGAGCGGTAATTAGTTTTATTTGTAAGTTGCAGGAATAAGAGCTAATTCTTGGTTTGTGCAAGCTCAGGCTCCACATCGTGCAAGTGCTCAGAGAGCACATCCTCCTTCTAGAAGTTCAGGTGGTTGTTCCTGTTTCTTTGTATTGAAGCTGTTTTTAAGCTCTCCCCTTTGGCCCTTGCTTGAACCACACCACAGCAGCCTGGCAATGCACCCTGCTAATCCTGACCCTGACTTGCAGAATCACTTTCTTGGCTTTGATTTAGACTTGCTTCATCAACCGTGGACCAGTCTGGTGATCTGGACTCTTGGCTGAGCCTGGCTACCATCACTGACCCATCCTGCTCCCTCGCTTTGGGGTAAGTCATGGTTTAAGGGTCCCTGCCCTGACCATGGTATTGGTCCCAGCTCCATCTCCCTTAGGGCACCGACGGTCCTGGCTGCACACTGACACTCAGGGACCTGACTCTCCAACATTATTATAGCTCTGTGTGTCTAAAACACCGCTTCCAGCTTGAGCCTCACCTGCACCCAAGTCACGCACTCAACCCTTCTGGTCCCAAAACGCATCCCTTAGAAGTACCCAAACAGAAGCTTTCCTTTGCCATCAAACCAGCATGCGCTATCAGACTCCAGCAATGTCTGCGGCAGCTTTTGCAGGCAGAACTGTACTCATTTTCTTGTTCCTCACGTTACTGGATGCTGTCCAGCCCTGACCCAGAGGCACCACACTTGTGCTAATTTGGTAAACCCTGCTGACAGCACAGGACTGGGGTAAAAGTGTTACATGGCTTTCAGGTCAGACCTTTATTAAATTCAGCTGCCTCAGGACAAGGACAGCATAGGACTCTGTGTGGAAAGACTATACCTAACAGGGTAGATTTTCCACAGCTTTTCCAGAAGCCCTAAAAATGGCAAAAATTCCAATTTGGAAGACAAGTAAGGGAAAGGGAAGCAAAGCCTTTCTTTGAAGGATCTAGCAGGGAAGATATACAAAGACGGGAGGGAAAGACATTCTCCAGCTTCATTTTACAGGAACAAAGACTTGCTGCTTTGCCCAAGGTCACCAAATCTGTTGGAGTCAAATTTTAAGCCTGGGTCTCTTGCAGCCTAGCCCAGAGCCTTAACTATCTGCCTGCTTTTCTTTTCTCTGCTTGGTCTTGCAGTCACTGCATATCTAATAAGCCAAGCCACTTCAGAGGTTTTATTCTCGTTAGAAATCCTATAATAATCCTTCTGCATTTTTATCAGAGCAAGTCATTACCATGAAAAAAGCATTGTTAGGAGAATATAGACTTAATCTACTAAAGTTGTTTCTCATATTCATTGCTGCATGTGTGATTATTAGCATGGAAGGAAACAGATAAAGCACAAAGGGAAAGCTCAAATGCTCTTGGAAACGCATTAGTGAGGGAAGTCCCAGTGTAAACCATACTGAAAGCTTCATCCACCACCTCTGCAGAAGGTGGGTGCTCCCAGTTAGAGTTTTGTCCTCCCACAGATTGGTTTCCTCTGGAAAATCACAGTAGCGATCACTTGACCTAATTGTTTCATGACACCTTTCTTGTGCTTCCTACTCTTCAACACCTACAGACATTGTTGGCCCAAGCCCTGAGTGGACAAGGGAAACTTCTGGCACCTTTTGGGCAACAAGGGTGTGTGTCCTGGTTGGAGGTAGAACAGAGCCAATTTTATTTTCAGTAATTTTACTTTTCAGCTAAGTTTCTGCTAACTAACTGCACTTTCTGAAGTTAACTATAAACATCAGACGTTATCTGCCAGAACCAGACGCCGTCTGAAGAACATGCCGTTAATCGGCTCTGTTCTACCTCAAACTAGGACAGGGTGTTAGGAATACCCATGAGTTGTACAAATAGTCAGACCAAAAGTCTAGCTAGCTCCTGTCCCATCTGCAGCAGTGGCCTTCTGGGAGACTTCTCTAACCTACTGTCCTGCTCCCACCCATCACAGTTTGCAGAGACTCGCTGACATCCTGAAGCAGAGATAATGTCTTTGTACTAACTAAATGTTTACAGATGTCTCTCTTTAATTAACTCACATGGATTTTTTTAAACACACAAAATTTTATCCTTCAGAGCAGACTGCAAAGAGCTCCAATACCTACTGTATGAAAAGCAACTTCACCTTGTTTGTTTTAAACTTGCCATCAGCTAGTTTGATTTGCTTCCCCTTAGCTTTTACAACAGAAGTAGTAGTGAAAAATAATTTCCTGCTGATACCTCCATTCCACTCAAAGTTTGACAGATTTTCATCATATCCTCTGCAAAGTCGAAGTTTTTCCAAGCACCTTTGCACCTTCTCACTACTGTTGGCCTTTAGGATGCTCAAAGGGTGGCTCAGCACCATTGCGTAATACGTAAGATTTTGAACGCCTCTAAGTTGGACTTTGTATGGAGGCATTAGAAGGGCAGGCTGGCTCACAATGTGGATGACAGCCCCCCAGGAATGCAGACCTCATACTCTACAGAACCTCCCTTGTCAAACATGATTTCCTTCACTTTGATCAAGAGTCACTGAAACCCCGTCTTGCTTGAATCATCCTCAAAAATGCTCTACAGCTGTTTCTTCTGTCTTCACTCCTCTCCTGCACCTACTCCTCTTGGATCAATAGAGGCTTGAAGATTTGAGTTATAACACTTGCAGGACCAGGCCATCTGGTCTAGCAAATATCCATTTCAGTAATCTACAGAATAAAGCCAAATATTGCCTTTCATGGTGATCATGTTATAGAATTGGATATTTGCCCATGCCTAATAATGAGTTCAATAACATAAGTGTGTGCAAAACAAATTAATGAACACACAGTAAAGGGGCACACATTTATGAGCAGAAATATAACAGACTATATCTAATGGCACAGGGTTTAAACACTCCAAGGGCTGAAAGATGACAGTCAACAGTGAAATTAAAGACCCAATACAGAGCAGTGGCAGCTGAATCACACTTTACCAGGAAATCCACTTGGGAGCAGTTTACATGAGAACCTACAGATGCATTACATTATTTTCTTTTTTTTTTTAAAATATATCTATGCACAATTACTTGGTCTGCACATGCATGTTTCTGCATATAAAAAACATCCTCTATGAGGCTGAGACACTGAGGCCTGACAGAGCACGCTGGGATGTTGCTTGAGCCATCACAGTGAATTTCCTGGTTTTCAAAGTCACACAGGACCTCATGTCAACATAAATTAGGTCTTTAGCCACAGCTGCTATTATCTTTTGGTTTACCGCTAATGATGTGCTTGGCATATTATGTATTCTAATACAAGCATCATTTTGGCTTTAACTTAGTGATATAACCGAGGTAATGGCCTGGGCAAGCAATGACAGTGCCTCTGCTGTCTTCCTGGAAAAGCACACAATTTGCCCTCCAGCAAATGCCTCACACCTCACAAAATTGCCCTACGTGCAATACTTGGCAAAAGCATGATCTGGCAGGTGTTGGGCACTAGCACAGCTGAAGAGTGATACTATAATAAGGGGATGATTTTAATCTTGTCATCTCAGTCTTTTCAAAGGTGAGATAACTATTCTGTCAACACTTAGGATGTGAGTCTTCTTATAAAGGAGTCCACAGCACATGCACAGCAATGATTACACAGACTGCAGCTGTCTGAAGTCCAGCATCTCTGATCCAGTTTGCCAGCACCAGCCCACACCCATAAACCCCAAGGAAACATAAAGCTATCGCAACCAGAGTGAAAAACAAGAATTCACACTCACGCAGCCCTTGCAGGGCAGCAGTCAAACAGAAAGGAGCCACGTGAATCCTCTCTTTTCAGGTATTTTCCTACCTGGGAAGGGTTTCATTTCATAGGCTCTCCTCCTTTTTTCAGGAGTATAGATGGCATCCAGCACTGCAGGCATTTGCATCCCAGCTCCCGTGTTTCTGGCTGTTTCCCTCTCATAGGCACCTCTTCTGATGCCAAGACATAGACGCGGTACTCTGCTTCCACATGCAATAACGACCCATTGAATACACACCACCTGCATGGCTGATACCCCCCACTTACAGTCCTACCCCTTCCTCCTGCTGAGGACTTGATGATCTTAAATGTCTTTTCCAACCTAAAGCTCAGCACGAGCCAGCAATGCGCACTCGCATCCCAGAAGGACAACAGTAACCTGGGCTGCATCCCCAGCAGCGTGGCCAGCAGTTCGAGGGAGATGATTCTGCCCCTCTGCTCCGCTCTGGTGAGACCCCACCTGCAGTGCTGCATCCAGCTCCGGGGCCCCCGATGTAAAAAGGGCACGGACTTGTTGGAGCAAGCCCAGAGGAGGGACACAAAGANGCTCAGCACGAGCCAGCAATGCGCACTCGCATCCCAGAAGGACAACAGTAACCTGGGCTGCATCCCCAGCAGCGTGGCCAGCAGTTCGAGGGAGATGATTCTGCCCCTCTGCTCCGCTCTGGTGAGACCCCACCTGCAGTGCTGCATCCAGCTCCGGGGCCCCCGATGTAAAAAGGGCACGGACTTGTTGGAGCAAGCCCAGAGGAGGGACACAAAGATGATCAGAGGGCTGGAGCCCCTCTGCTGTGAGGACAGGCTGAGAGAGTTGTGGTTGTTCAGCCTGGAGAAGAGAAGGCTCTGGGGAGACCTTGTAGCCCCTTCTAGTACCTAAAGGGGGCCTACAGGAAACGTGGGGAGGGGCTCTTTATCAAGGAGCGTAGTGGTAGGACAAGGGGTAATGGCCTCAAACTGAAAGAGGGGAAATTAGATATTAGGAAGAAATTCTTTACTATGAGGGTGGAGAGACACTGGAACAGGTTGCCCAGGGAAGTTGTGGATCTCGCTGGAAGTATTCAAGGCCAGGCTGAATGAGGCTTTGAGCAGCCTAGTCTGGTGGGAGGTGTCCCTGCCCATGGCAGGGGGCGTGGAACTAGATGGTCTTTAAGATCCCTTCCAACCTAAACCATTCTATGATTCTTTGAAGGCTCACTTTTGCACCTGAAGGCTGACCCTGAAAATGAACTTTTGTGTTCAAGAAAAATTATACACACAAACACATCACTGAAGCGAGCAGCTCTGGTCCTGGCACGATCGGTGAGGTGTACAGGGGGAGTTCCTGAATGAGGGGAACCTCAGGGAAGTGGAAAGTCTGCAGCTTGTGGGACAGTGGCTGATGAGACCTGGGCAGGGCCAGAAGCAACAGTGGCCATCTCCCCGGCCCCCCATACCTATAAAAGAAGCCCCTGAGGAGCACTAGTGACCAGGAGTCCCATGACTAGGGTGGACAAATAGGCCATAGCATGGCAGCAAAGTCTTGGGAGTCTGGAGAGGTCCCAGTCAATTGAAAGCTGGCAAGTGTTGTCCCAGTTTTCAAGAAGGGTAAGAAGGAAGACCTTGGTAATTACAGGCCTCAATCTCACTTCAGTGCCTGGTAAAATTATGGAAAAGGTTATTCTGCAAGTTATTGAAAAACACTTCGGAAACAATGGAGTTATTGGTCACAGCCAGCACGGGTTCAAAAATGGAAAGTCCTGCTTAAACGACTTAATTTCCTTTTATGAGCAGGTCACCCATCTAGTTCACCAAGGGAAGCCAGGAGTTGTGGTTGGTTTTGTATTTTAGCAAAGATTTTGATACTGTCTCTCACACTATCCTTCTGGACAAAGTGTCCAGCACACAGCTAGACAAGTCCATAACACGTTGGGTGAGCAACTGGCTGACAGGTCAGGCTCAAAGAGTTACAGAAAACGGGGCTACATGAGGCAGGTCACAAGTGGGGTGACCTAGGGCTCAATTTTAAGTCCAGTGCTCTTTATACGCTTTTATAAATTATCTGGACACAGGAATCGAAAGTACATTAAGTAACTTTGCTGATGATACTAAACTAGGAGGAGCTGTGAACCCACTTGAGGGTAGAGAGGCTTTACAAAGAGACCTGAATAGACCAGAGAGCTGGGCAATAACCGTATGAATTCAACAAAAGCAAGTGCCAGATTCTCCACCTGGGATGAGGTAATCCTGGTTATACATACAAATTAGGGGATGAGAGGTGGGAGAGCAGCCCTGAGGAAAGAGATCTGGGCGTTTGGGTTGGTGGCAAGCTGAATATGAGTCAACAGTGTTCCCTGGCAGTTATGACCTTGAGGGAAAGGCTTATGAGGAGCACCTGAGGTCACTTGGTTTGTTCACCTTGGAGAAGGCTGAGGGGTGACCTCATGGCAATCTAGAATTTCCTCAAAGGGGGCAGCGGAGTTGCAGGGGTGCTGATCTCTCTCTGGTGACCGGTGATAGTTCAGGAAGAAGTGGAATGAAGTTGCATCAAGGCAAGTTCAGATTGGACATTAGGAAAAGGCTCTTCTCTGAGAGGGTGGTTGGTCACTTGGACAGGGAAGTGGTCATGGCACCAAGCCAGTCAGAATTCAAGGAGCATTTGGATAACACTCTTAGTCATATGGCTTAGTGTTAGGTAGTCCTGTAAGGAGCAGGGAATTTGAGTTGATGATCCTTATGTGGTCCTTACAACTTGAGATATTGTAGGATTCTATAACTCTATATCCCCAGGCTCCCTTTTTAACCAAGCCAGCAATGTACAGCTGATATAGCTTTCCTCTGCATCAGCAACAGTACAGACATTCAGCCATTGGGCAGACAGGGAGCACAAACACACCGGGTACCAAATATGCTTCCTTCACAGATGAGGACAAGCTGCCTCGGCTGGCAGGAGTACCAAATAAACAAAACAAGCTGACCATAAACTCAGGGATCTCCGTGCCTACACATTTGTTTGGGCCAGTAGATGTTTGGCTATCCCAGTCAAAGAAGTTCTGCACATACTGTGGGGTCTTTTTATTTTCTCCTCTCCAATCCAGATTTGCAGAACAATTTTTCTAGGCACGACAATAATACAGATGGAGAGATGTTTTCCGACACTTTTCTGCAGAAATCAAAACATAAGAAAACAAGAACTTGCTTCAACTGCAGCACAACTCATATTGTAAACATCATGTTTCCCATCAGACTGCTGACTCTCGCCACCTGCCACACACGAGCTGGTTTCCAAAGGCTGAATCCTGGGTCTCAAAGGCTAAATAGTGGCTGTCAGTGGGAGGACTGCAGGAAGATGGATGCAGAAACGTGTGCTTTATAGCCCCCAAGTCTCTAGCCTGGCTCAATAATATTTCCTGCCATGAGCAACCCTCATTTAGATTGTAATTTCACATGATGCATTACCACTATATACAATCAATATATCATAATCACAGAAAGAGCAAATGAGATGATGCAATGGCCATAAAAGCCATGTTCTCACTAGTGTGGCATTTTTCCTTTCAGACCACAATCCAATATTATTTGAAATTTCCTGAGCAATCAGGTAGCCACAGACTCCCTGGAAAACAGCTCCACATATTCTTAATCCCATTTTCAGTATGAACCGTGACTTCTTCCTTAATACACCCATCTATCTCCTAGACCTTCTTGTCAATCTTTTTCCACTATTCCCCACAACTTGAAATTTTGTTTTGATGATAAGAGAAACACCCTCGGGTGTGACATGGAGCTACAGAGAGAAAGATCTACTTCTCCTCTGCAGTCTAGGTCTGCAGTCTCATTTTGTTGTGGGGAATGGGAAGTTTGCAGACAGAATTGTTTGGAAATCAACATCTTTTTTATTGCAAATTAGTCCAGTCATGCTACTTTTTTCCCATTGTTGATCACCATTGAACATATTTTTCCAAGACAGATAACCTAGTAATTTTCAGTGGTTATTCTGTATCCTCAGTTTTAACCGCCAAGTCTTAATACTCTGTCCTGCCTAATATTTGCAGTAAGAAAGTACTCCGGCTTTTGTCCTTCAGGTTATTAATGAAAGTATCCAATGAAAAGAAACAGTGTGGCGGTCTCCTCATGACCCAAATTTAATCTTGTTGAACAGTCAATAAACTCAAAATTATACTTTCCATTTGTTTTGCATCCTTCCAGCCAGTTGCTTTACTGCATTATCCTCCACAAACTCACTGCAGCTTACACAAAGCAAAGATTATGTTTTCAATTTGATAGCATTTTTCATGTCCAATGCACAAAGAAAACTCAACACGAAGGGGAAAAGCAGTGAACACTCAACAGCTTTTCTGCAGAAGGTGGCATAATACAATATCAAGGTTCCCCACAAAGACCCAACTGTATCAAATCTCTTACACCCTGCACACTCCAAAAATCAACCTTCAAGCTACAGACGGCAACAGCAAGTGACTCCCATTTAATTAGTCCAATGAAGGATTAGATCTTACCTTTTCTCCCTTTTCTCCTCTGCCATAGGCTCTGCCCTAGAAATGAAAGAAGAGGAGAAAAGGTACATTTGATAGCAAGTATGTCAAACACTAAAAAGACACATTTCATGTTTTCCGTGTTCTATATCTGAGATACGTTTATTCATCCATATATATCACACACACTTATACATATATATATAGACACACAAGTCACAGGACAGCTACTATAGGGAAAGTAATTTTCTTTGGGCATAATTCCTTGATAATAATTCAGTGACAAATTAAAACAGGAAACCTATCCCTAATTCTACTGCAGCCAGGAAAACATCTTATTTTCTATTCAGGGCAGAGTCTGATATAACATTTCCAAAATCAGAGATGCCAACAACCCTTATTAGAATGAATGTTACATAGGGTTAAAGATTTTCTTGCCTAAAAACTCAGTCTGGCATTTGCATTAATTGCAGCTGGGGAAAGTTGTATCTTGGTCATCTGAATGTAAAATTGAGAGAGATTTGCATCTTCCTTGTGTTCAGTTGCCTCATACTGTCCCTGCTGGATGTGCAGCTGTGCTATAACCAAGTACACCCAAAATACACATTTTAATTAGAAGGCAAATACTAAGTCAGTTATCAGCTGTATTCAGGGATGAACCCACACGTTTCCCGCCCCCCTCCAAGAAATGCCATTGGGTGCCAGAAAGATCAAGTTTTCCCTGGAATAAAGGCCCAGCAGAGGGAACACATTCAACAGGGCACAATGACATTGAGAGCAAATTCTCACCATAAAGAAGCATACAACTACTTGTATTTTCATCTCCTCACATAAAATCATTCTGGTGTTTCATACTTACTGGCTCTCCTTTTTCTCCTCTGAGTCCAGGAAACCCTGGGCTGCCACTTTCTCCCTTGAAAAAAAAAAGAAAGGGTGTTAGTACCACAGAGTTAATTCATTCCTTTCTTGACCAGCATAGAAATAACAGGTGAGATTTCCTCTTACACCTCCATGAGGTGTACCACTTTATTCTTTGTATTTTGCAGTCAGCTTTCCATTGCTTTGATTTTTTGGGAAACAGTGCAAGGGTTTGACTGAGACTGTGGGCAACTCTGGTCCCACCAGTCTCTACTGACAAGATTTCAGCTCCTGCCATAAGGACGGCGTGTACCTCATTGCATGTATACTGAGGCTACAGCTCCTGCCATAAGGACTGCGTATACCTCATTGCAACGCTACAGGCTTGGGGAAGAGTGGCTGGAAAGCTGCCCAGCAGAAAAGGACCTGGGGGTGCTGCTGGACGGACAGCTTAACGTAAGCCAGCAGTGTGCCCAGGTGGCCAAGAAGGCCAACAGCATTCTGGCTTGTATCAGGAATAGCGTGGCCAGCAGGAGCAGGGAAGTGATGGTGCCTCTGGACTCGGCACTGGTGAGGCCTCACCTCGAGTGCTGTGTTCAGTTCTGGGCCCCTCTGTACAAGAGGGACATTGAAGTGCTGGAGCGTGTCCAGAGGAGAGCTACCAGGCTGGTGAGGGGTCTGGAGACCAGGTCATCTGAGGANAGTTCTCAGATTGATTCTATATTCTAGTTTTTACATGGGAATACTGCTAGAAGCCTTCAGGGTGCACTGGCAAGGCAGAGAGCTTTCTCTTGTGAGGTACTTCAGAAGTCCTTACTTTCTATTAAGCCAGGTAGGGCTTGAAAGGTTGGTTTGCATGCGACCTACAGGGTGCACACCTAAAATACGGAAAAAATAAACCTGTCAAGATTTCAGAGCTGTTTTTAAAAAAAAAAAAAAAAAAAAAAAAAAAAAATCAAACCCCATTGTTCTCAGTCATGCTAAATTTTCACGCTTACTCCACCCTTCCCTTGCAGAACTATATAACACACACAGAGCTGCTCTCCTTCCGGGCTCCAGTGGAAGAGAAGGAAGGGAACACAAAAAAAAAAAACCAAAACAGTTGTAAACATACACATTATGATGGGTAGAGGAATGAAAGCTGGAGAAGCAAATACATAGGGAGGAAAAGAGAAAAATGGTCAATTAAAAACCAAACAAAACTTTCTCTCCACTTGTCTCCTAAAAAGGACAGGTGTGAAAGGGATAAAGAATCAAAGAAGATGCATCATTTCATAAATATTCATCAGATACAGAATTAAAAGCAGTGCCAAAACCAGCAAGTGCAGAAAAAAATACCTGCAAAACATTTTCAGGTACTGCTCCACAGTCACAAAACTGGAAGAAGGACCAGCTGGGGATAGGCCCATTACTAAGACTGGTTTAAGGCTCTGTGCAGTGCTGCCAGCAGTTCCTTCAATTCCTCTAGCACCAGGAGCTGCCAGAGAGCAGGGGGCTCTGCCCACACACCTCTACCTGTCTTCTGCCTGATTCTCACCCAAAAGGTACATACCAGAACCATGCGGTGCCGAGCTCCCCATCCATCACTAACAAATACAATCTCATCACCTATTTGTACCTTCCCATCGTCTTTTGCTTGTAGGGAGTTTAGGCACCGTGGACTTCAGTGTAGACATGACATCATGCGGAATAAGTTTCAGACCTGGAGCAGGACCCTCCAGTACCACATGAACAGTACTCCAATGACCCCTGTGCTCCCCAAATCACCCACATGGGCCACAATGGGGTTTAATTTTGTGGCTCTATTCAATTTGTCCTGATCAATGCCCCCAAAAATGTGCTTAGCTGCACCAAACACTGGAATATTTGTTGGGATTGTGCTTTCTTTTACTCAGGTGAAGAAAGGCTTTTGAAAGCACAGGAACTATGAAAGTTTCTTTCTTTAACCTTTATCTTTTTTTTTGCCAAAAGAAAGAAACTTCACAGAGCAAGTAGCATAGATGCAAAAACAATGTCACAGTCAATTCAAGTAGGCTGTGGCAAAACTCAAAGTTTTTATGTAACTGTCTCTTTTAAGTCACTTGAGGTACATCAGAACTCTTCTAATTTTGAGGAAAAAAAATACATTGCACTAGAGCACGACTGATACGCTGGACTTCACACACTTCCCACAGGCAGGTAAGCAATGTAATTTCTATGCTGTGGACAAAAACAGATCTCCCAGAAAAGTGGTTTTCTCTGAACTTGGATCGACAGCAGTGCTGGAAGAGAGCAGAAGCCTGTTGACCACCAGCCCAGCACCCCGACCAGCCAGCCCGGCTGCCTGCAAACACGGCAGGCAGAGCGACTACGGAAGGAAAATAGATTAGACTGGGCTGTTGTTAGCATCTAAAATTTATCAATAGGACCCAGCTTCAGGCATGTTAGCCAGCTCTTCCAGAGCGATTTCCTGCCTCACTCTTCCCCAATACCATCCTTTACTGTATCTCCTTCCAAGACATGTACGCTGTGTCTCTGTACATTATTCCACAGTTTGGCAGCATGGATGATTGTGGCAGAGGTGTTCATCTCTGTGGGATTTTTCCCCTTTTTCTAACAACTGCAAGCGCTCCTGTTTTTCCCCTGCCTTTGGAGACATAAATTAGAGAGGAACAGAAACTCTTTATCTCCCTATACTGGTTATACACTTCAAATAGTTCCATTGGCCAGATGGCACCAGAAGAGAAGCCTGTCCCAACCTCCTTCCCTAAAAGAAGGAATATGCTATGGGAGCTCAGGATAGCAGACCCTGAACATCAGTCTCTCTATCTTCAAGTCAGACAAATGACGGCCACACTCACTCTACTTCACAGACCTTTTTTTAAAAACTGACCTTTTTTTAAAGAAAACAGAGACAACCATGTAGCCGTTATTCCTTCCTTGCATAAAGAGTGAAAAAGCCACCAGCTACTACTGGTCTATGGAAAACAAAACAAAAAAAAACCCAAACCCAAAAACTGTCATAGAGTAGAGAAGGAGCTTCACAGTCCTCCTGCCTTTGTCAGCCTCTCTAAAGGGTCCTGTTTTGGGGTGTTTTGTATTTTTAACACTACCACCTCTCCCTATTAGTATCCCCTGGTGGGATTCATTTCTCAGCTGTCTCCCGCCAGCTGTGTGCGGTTTTTCTCATACAGCTGAACCATCTGCTTTATTGGGTTTTTATATGACCATATAGTCTCTCACAGGGCATTTCTCACTGTCAGCCTGTAAAATATTTTTGGATAATGCTCAAGTACCTGCAGCCCTTGGGCCACAGTTATTTTGGCGTAGGTTTCAGATTTGCAGTTCATCACAATTAGGAGATGCTCAGCAGTGATGTGGTCTACAGAGAAAATGATGAATTTTGACTGGGAGTCCTGATGTCACAGAATGGCTCAGGTTGGAAGGGACCTTAAAGATCATCTAGTTCCAACCCTTCTGCCATGGGCAGGGACACCTCCCACCAGACCAGGCTGCTCAAAGCCTCATCCAGCCTGGCCTTGAATACTTCCAGCAAGATCCACAACTTCCGTGGGCAACCTGTTCCAGTGTCTCACCATCCTCACAGCAAAGAATTTCTTCCTGATATCCAATCTAAATCTACACTTTTTCAGTTTGAGGCCGTTTCCCCTCATCTTGTCATTGCACTCCCCGATAAAAAGTCCCTCCCCATCTTTCCTGTAGCCCCCTTTAGGTCCTGGAAGGCTGCTATAAGGTCTCCTCAGAGCCTTCTCCTCTCCAGACTGAACAACCCCAACTCTCTCAGCCTGTCCTCACAGCAGAGGTGCTCCAGCCCTCTGATCATCTTCATGTCCCTCCTCTGGACCTGCTCCAACACGTCCATGTCCTTCTTGTGTTGACAACTCCAGAGCTGGATGCAGTACTCCAGATGGGGTCTCACCAGAGCAGAGTAGAGGGGCAGAATCACCTCCCTCGACCTGCTGGCCATGTCACTCTGTTTCTACCTTTTTCTGACAATTTATTTCCTTATTCATTTGCTTACTCCAGCCTCTCTGTTTAGTCAGTGAATGCATGGTCTTTTCTTATGCTATAGAACCATAGAATTGCCTAGGTTGGAGGGGACCTTTCAGATCATCTAGTCCAACCATCAACCTAACTCTGACAAAACCCATCACTAAACCATATCTCTAAACACTATGTCTACCGTCTTTTAAATACCTCCAGGGATGGCAATTCTACCACTTCCATGTGCAGCCTGTTCCAATGTTTGACAACCCTTTCAGTGAAGAAATTTTTCCTCAGAGCCAATCTAAACCTCCCCTGCCACAACTTGAGGCTGTTTTCTCTTGTTTTATCACCTGTTACTTGGGAGAAGAGACTGACCCCTGCTCTCTTCACGTGGTTGTAGAGAGAGATAAGGTCTCCCCTCAGCCTCCTGTTCTCTAGACTGTACTCACTTGGCATGTGTCAATCAAACTTAAGAGCACAGTACAGACATTATGAAACTAGGTGTTTTTTAGTGTTTCTTGAATCTCTAGGTCTTGGATTCAAGTAGCAAATGGAAATCTTTGATATTCATTACCTTAAAAAAAGGTTTACAGCCCTTCTCATTACACAACAGCAAAGCTTTGAAACTCAACTCTTGCACCTTAGAAATGAGGAACAAAGTTGAATGATCCTCAAACATATTATGGACACTTACAACAGCATAATGCAGAAGCCACTCTTTTTTTTTTTTTTTTTTTTTTTTGGGGGGCTTTCTTTTTT
>VXBH01007996.1:176104-223067 GCA_013400035.1 Rynchops niger
CTTTTTTTTTTTTTTTTTTTTTTTTGGTGGGGCCTTACTCTTTCCTCAATAAAGTACCAGGTGGTGATATTGAGGAGTTGCAAATAGCATTCACTTTCCTCCCCATGGCCAGCATTTTAACCTGGGTTGCTTGATAACATTGCAGAGAGAGAGAGAGAGGAGGAGAGAGATATTAGTTCCTGCACACAGAGCAGGGACTGTGACAAGCCAGTCCTTTGCAATTGCGGTGCAAGAACTGCTGTCGAGGATGGTAGACGTTATTTAATCACAACATCTTTGCAAGTCAGGAGCAAAATCTATTACTTGCCTTATTTAGCAGATAGAGAATCTAAGTCATTTGTTTCAAATCATCCCATTTGTACCAAATTGTTTTCAGAGCCTGGATTTAAATGGCATCATCCCCAGTTCCCCGAGATGGTAACAGTCCTACCCTGGCTGTACACAAATCTCGGATCACTACAGCCAGGGAAAAGTCACACACATCTGCAGAGCTCTTCAGCAACCCACCTGCGGGAGTAGGACAGCCATTTCGGGATCTGTTACAGAAAACCTGCCGATGCTGTGCTTGGGTATACACTATTTTATATTCAATTAGTACCTCCTGCACCCCAGCAGTGTGCCATGTTAGATGGTACGGACATCCTCACCAGCACATAGACCTTGTCAAAGCAGTGAAAGACAAGACTATATTGCTGCTGGACGCTTTTATTATTATCATCATCATCGTCTTTCTGCAACCTCCTCACAACAGTCATGGCTCTGCCATTCTTCAAAACAGCCCATCATTATTTCAGCTGTCACAGATTAAAATAGTAAGTTGCTATTTATATACGCGTGGAAGCATAAGGAAACATTTTCTGCAGTTTCAGTCAGGCAAATCTGAGCATTAATGCGCCCGTGTTCTTTCATGCCAGCAGAAAACATACTCCAAAACACATTTCCTCATCATCCAAAACTTCTCCCTGCAGACAGCAGACCAAGCCTTGCCAAACACTTTGCTGAGGATGTCTGACCTTCCAAGAACCAGAGATTTCTCCTTTCCCTCTGCACACCATTTCATAATAACTGAGTAACCTTTGGTGGGGTGCAATTTGTTTATTCACCAAACAGGTATAAATTCAGTGACTGAATTTGTGGAAGTGATTCAGATGGATATAGTTTTGAATACAAATTGTTCAAATCTGAATACAAATTGAGTGTGACTGGGATGCTGCTATACCTAACCTATGGGTATCTAGTACAGCTGAGGAAGGCACAGCGCAGGAGCAGCACATGGTTTTCCAGGTGACTTACCATGAAAGCTGTGCATGACCTAGTGAATAACACTGACTTGCAAAAATGCCAGTTTAGAAGCTCTGTTACAATAAATTACCCTAAGAATGACACAAAGCAGCAACAGAGAAACTCAAATGCAAGCTTAAAGCAAAGATACAAGACGACCAGTGTCTCCTGCAGTTCCAGGATTATCCAAAACTATCTGAACTCAGTCATATGCCAAATTGATTCTCATTTCTCAAAATCTTCAACTCCTCAACTTACTCTGGAACTGTTTTGTTGTTTTTATTAAACAAATGAACTAAACACATATTACTGACCTTTTGACCTTTAGGACCTTCAGGGCCAGTGGGACCTCTCTCCCCCTAAGACAAAAAAAACCCATGATTAATCAGACTGATAGTCTCATTATATAACAAACCAAGGGACCCAATCCTACAACAATTGAGGGCAACAAAAGTGTTTTCAGGTTTTAGTGGAGAACACACTAAACCTGGCATGACCTCTAGAGCAATGACGATGAAGCTGCCTTCTCAAAGAACTCAGTCACAGGCAATATACGCAAGCACGCTGCTTTTAAAAGCTATGAGATTTTTTTCTATGTGGCTATATTTACCTCCAGAATCTCTTCCTCTTTGTTTGAAAAAAGGATGCATACAACTGGGCTAGGTAAGAATAACTGCTTTGTTTTCAAGGTTATTACCAGAACTACCAGCATGATCAAAATCACTGAATTAGGTAAAGAGAAAACACCTGGGAAGACTGCCATTACCTCTGCAGACATCCCACCTGTGAATAATGCATGCCTGGCTCTCTCTGTGAAGTGCTTTCCACCTCTAGGTCCTAAAGTGCTTCACAAGCCAATACAGCCCTTCTTACAACCCACTTGCACGGTGTCATACCCCTATTTCCAAACCTGTCCAGCATAGCTCAAACAAAACACATTCATCTCAACACTCACCTTTTGTCCAGCAGGACAGGAGCAGTTGAAAGTCTTCAGGTGGCCAACTTGCTCGTTGCCAACAGTTGGCCTCACTTCCAGGGGAGGTGGTTCTGTCAGGACCGTGACCTGGCACTACACCCAAACACCCAAGGTCACGACAAAGCCTTCAATGCTAGAAAGATTCCTCTTCCACCCCCTCTAGAGAAACCGCACAGGCGTTACTGGATAACGCACAACTAAATGAGTCCTAATGAGGAACGAAATCCCACAAAAGCCATTCATTCGAGGAACAGGGAAAAATGTGGCAAAATGAACAATGAATCTCTTTAACCAAGATTGAGGGGAGAAGAGTGAAAGGAGGGTGGAAGTTTCTAACGAGAGTTGGGCACAGGAAACTAAGCAGCAACTGGAACCGTTTTAGCTGTTCCCAAATAAAACCAGCAGGAAACATGTTGAATATTTCATGCTGCTTTTCTGTTGTTCCATCATCACTTCAGGGTTTTGTTTCCCCTGACAGTTTGACAAGGAAAGAGCAACTTGGAAACTTCAAATTCCTCGTACTCATCCCTCGGCATTGGTCCTCTTCTGGCACTGATACATTACCAAATGCCTACTTAGGTTTCATTCACCATCATTAAAAAAAATTATAATCGCACACTGTCTTATATTCCCTGATTTATGTAATGATTTCAACAAAGAGTGTTCATGTGAAAATGAACAAATGACAAAAAGAAGCTCACAGGTCCAGAGGGAATGTCACAGCAGGTCTCCAGCTCAGCATGCCGAGAATCACAGTAAATAACCATCCGCTGAAGATCAAACTGGAAGACAAAGTGAGGCAATAGTCTCAGAGACCCTGAATTATTAAAGACGCATATCCTTTTGCTTGGATACAAACAGTGCAGACGAATACAAACAAAAACCAGATGGGGCTAACTTCATAGTGATTCTGTGGATCCTGTAGTCAATATCTTTCTCGCCATAATGGACCGATATCTCAGCGTGCTCCAAGAGTGCTGATCTAATGAGACCCTGACTATGCCTATTAAGATTCTGGTGCAGGTTTTCATGCAAATAAAGAGGCATGCTAATCCCCATGTCCTGGCCAAATTTCTGTCTGAAAAGACATACATTGACCACCTCTATCCTTCCCAGAAATTCATCTAGACATAAAGTTTGGTTTTTTCCTGTTGTGCCTTGCATCTTCTGATCATTTACCCCTGCAGGAGAAATGCTATTAGCACATTTAATATGCACATTCCATCCATTTTGCACAGCACAGAAAAATTTGGCAAGTCTCAAAACACCAAATAATCATGGGTAAGTTATACTAGGTTAACACTGCTACTGGACAATCAGGTCCAACCTGCAGGTCTCAGCTTTGGTTCAATTAAAGCAACAGTCGTTTAATATCAGGTATCTTTTCTGAGGAACTGAGAATATTTCATGAGTCTCCTGAGTTGACAAGCTTTCTTTTTTTCCCATCTCTTCCTATCACATGTGGAAACATTCATAATGCCAAGATCAAATAGCAAAAGACTTTTACTTGTGTAGTTCAGTACTCAGGTTGATGGAATTTGTGGATGATTTTCTCTCTGATTTTAACTATAGCACATTCTGGGACTAGACAGAAAGATGAAATGGATTTCTCATTTTTAACCCCTATTACAGAGACACTGACAGTCTCACATAAAAAGACAGCAAGTCTTGCACATGATGAGATGCCAATCTCTCTTAGCTATGTAATACAGGTAATGTTTCAGTGATGCTACTTCAGAAAAAGGGTCAATTACAACATAATCCCCCAAACCCCATTCACATCCTGCAAACCCAATGCTGAACGTTACCCCAGGTCTAATTGGCACACGCAGTACTTACATCAATAGGGACGCTATCATACAAGCGTTTGCCAATCACAGTCTTTCCTTGAATATCAATATTTTCCCTGTCTTCAATGGGCAGCATCTGCACCAGTCTGCAGTCTATGTAAAGCGAGACAGCCTTTGACTGGATGCTGAGGGCGATTTTGTGCCAGCTGCGGTCAAAAAGATCACTGACTCGTGCATTTCGGAAGACCACTCTCACGGCATCCTTGGTGAGCCCAACGGCATTGTACTCCACAGCTTTGTTCTCTCCATCCAGTCGGATTGAGACCTACAAGCAGAAAGAAATTACTTTGTTAGTAAAGTACCAAGCCTTCTCCTTCCTCCTACCTGCTTTCCATTGTGACTGACACCCCAAAGTCAGGGAGGGTACAACATGTGGTGAGAAGCCCAAGGAAAGAGCAGAGGACAGAGTGTTGTGTGAGATGTGAAGTTGGACAGGGATCCTACACCTGTTCTAGTCAATAAGATGTGGCAGGGCACAGGCTTGGGTGCAGACCCATGACCATCTAAAGACTTCTTTTGTGAGTACAATCCTTGGCATGGTTTCAGCACATGCCACCTTGATGCCTCCCAGGCAATGCTTGGGCATGGCTGGGTGGTACCACACCACAGGCATCTACCCACCGTCAGAGACAAAGCTGAGACTGTTTTGGATCCCTCTAGCCTGTGCAGTCCTCCACCCCTTGTGTCCAGCTCTGTGCTCTTTAGTACCCATCACATGTCCTAAACCATGCCATGGGGCATGGACAAATCCCTCATTGCCTGGTATGAAACCAGTCTGCTGAGCAGTAGCATTGCCCCACACTTTATTTCAGACACTTCGAACAGAAAACTGAAACACACAATAACGATTATGCCTTGGGCTCAGAGGAGACCTTCAGACCATGTATTACACAGTGTGGACACAGTCAGGCCATGCCACATAAAGTCAGTGCCGAAGACTGGTTCCTGGCCTAATCCACTTAATTAGAAATAGAAGAGGTGACGCCTAGGAATACAGGAAAGTTAGAAGGGTTTAAGGACAGACAGCCTCAAATACCTTCCTTTCTGACTGAAATAGTCCAGCATAACACACAAAAAATGTAATACACAGTTTCAAGCTGTGGAGCGGGCAAAAACAGTCTTTTGAAGACATCATACTTATACTTCATTTACAAATAGATTTCTTCTTTTACTGAAGCCAGACAGTTGCCCTCAAGCAGCAGGGAATGGAGCAAAGCGCAGAGACAGTGTGCAAACAGTGTGTCCGCGAGCTGCAGAGCTGGAAGGAGTTTGGCCACATCAGCACCAAGACGTGTCTGACGTGAGCAGCCCAGGGTAGGCTGTCTCCAGATCTGACCCAACATCTCCATGCAGCTGAGCATCATGCTGGTTGGAAATGTCAGCTCAGATCAGCGTTAGCTCAGAAGTGTCTACAGCCTGTAAGCTACGCAGGTCTGCAATGTCATGGGCAACCCACTACTGTGGTTCTACCCTTCTACTCTGCTCTGGTGAAACCCCACCTGGAGTACTGTGTCCAGCTCTGGAGACCTCAGCACAAGAAGGACATTGACCTGTTGGAGCAGGTACAGAGGAGGGCCACGAAGATGATCAGAGGGCTGGAGAACTTCTGCTATGAAGACAGGCTGAGAGAGCTGGGGTTGTTCAGCCTGGAGAAGAGAAGGCTCCAGGGAAACCTTATAGCAGCCTTCCAGTAAATAAAGGGGGCTACAGGAAAGATGGGGAGGGACTCTTTATCAGGCAGTGTAATGATAGGAAGAGGGGTAACAGTTTCAAAGTGAAAGAGGGTAGGTTTAGATTAGATATTAGGAAGAAATTCTTTGCTGTGAGGGTGGTGAGACACTGTAACAGCTTGCCCAGGGAAGCTGGGGATGCCCCATCCCTGGAGGTGTCCAAGGCCAGGCTGGATGGGGCTTTGAGCAGCCTGGTCTGGTGGGAGATGTCCCTGCCCATGGCAGGGGGGTGGAACTAGATGATCTTTAAGGTCCCTTCCAACCCAAACCATCCTATGATTCTATGATTCTATATACACATTCTCACTATGCTGGAATTAGGAATGCAGGTAGCACCGTAAATCATGTCTCATTTAACAAAATGCAGCTGATAATAATTTTCATATGCACCTTTTACCATTGTCTGAAACTCAGTTAGCGAAGTCCTCACACTGCACCCATCCTTCACTGCGAGTTCCCAAAACCCTTTCAAATGCCAGTCCCAAAGCAGTAATACTGTGTTATGTGGCAATGCCAGCAGCCCAGATTAGATGGGTCACGGGTAATGCCATCAGCACCATGTTTGTACTGAGCAGAAAAACATACAGCCCATCCAAATCCCTCCTCAAGCTCACTCAAACCCCTAAACTAGAGCATGCTGTTAAGATCATGCTTCATAGGGACAGCTTCTTATTAGACTATTATGGTATTTTTCTTCTGAGAAAAAGGGAGCACTTGACAAAAATTATTAGACCTAATTCTACAGCAGCCAGGACTCAGGGTTATGGAGCAGTAGTAGGTGTTACATCCACATCCTAATTAGGGAACCCATAATACCTTTTCACTGTATCTAGAAGTCTGTGGAAAAACTTGACGTAGCTCACTGCTCTGTGGTACGTCTGTCTGTCTATCTTTTTCCAAACAGGCAAAATATTTTCCCTGAGCAGAACTACCCGAACAAAACAACCAAAAGCCCAAAAGTGGTTTCAAGAGCAAGGATGGTATATTTTTCTCCCCCTTTCCAACTAATACATCTATCTGCATGCTAACAACAATCAAGGTCTATGCAAACTTTGCTCCAGGGTTTGAATTGAAGGTAAAGGATTTGGGGCAAAACAAACTGAAAGACAGGCAAAGGCATTTTTACTAGTCCACAAGGAAAAAGGAGTAGGAGGTTAAGGCAAGAAAGTTAGTTTGTGCAACAGAAGAGAAACAAGGCTGCTCTTGCTGGCTGCAAAGGGCCTCATACCTGTGGTATGCCGTACTTGTCAATAATCTGCCAAACATACCAGTCTTCTTTCCTGGAAGCCTTCCGGAATTTGAAGGTAGTTACAAAGGCATATTCATCAGGCAGACCTTGTGGAAATACATCCCTGGCACGGGGAGGGAAAAAGACAGCCATGTATCAGGTTTAGCAGTGAAAAGCAGAACTTCCAAAACTCTCTGCATACCCCAGCAATACTTCACAAAAGTATCACAGAGTGCCTACAAAATCTGCCGAATTTGGCAGTCTGCAGAGAGATGAACATGAGCTTCTGCCCTCCAGGTCATTTTGTCCTTGAGGAGCCCTTTTTTGGAACAACAGTGAAGCTCTCAAATTAAATAAGAAACAGTGAAAATCTGCAGTCTTCACATCAATCTGCATGTCAAATCTGCATCTATCATGTCAATCCAGTTGTTTTTCACCTGAGGCTTCAGTTTGTGCAATCTGTAAACCATTCTGTTGTTCTCTAGGTGCACTGGAGAGTGGAGACATCTGACAATGGGTAGCCACACCTGAAACTCTCTATAAATGTACAGTTATATCAATAAATATTGTATTATTTGCCCCAAAACAGGCACTACAACTCATGCCTGCCTAGAAAGATGTTCCTTGGCTCATGGCCTGTGAGAACAGAAGAACCTTCTCAAATCAAACATTATAAATACATTAGGCAGAAGTTTACTCAGTGTGACACTATGATCCATGCATGAGTCTGAGGTAAAAAAACCAACCGTTTGACTCAGGCCAACATAAGAACATACCATAACATGAGCATGCAGGGCTGGACAGAAGGGATAACTAACCCAGTATTCTTATAATTTTGTCACTATCTGTTACTGGATGCCTAAGAATGAGAATGAATAGAATAAACGTATTACCCCTCCCTCCAACTACGATTTCTACATGAATAACTTTTTATGGATTTATCTTGTATGGACTTCTCCACTCTCCCCTTGAGCTCAGGTAAATTTATTACTTCCACAACATCCTTTGGTAAGGAATCACACAGCTCTGGCACCCACTGTATAAAGAGCCTCCTCTTATTTCTTCAGGATCTAGCTCAGTTCTTGTGAGGGACAACACAATGAACCTATTCTTTTTCTATTCTTTATGTCATTCATGATTTTGCAAACTTTGCTTATAATGCCTCTAAGCCATCTCTTTTTCCAGCTGAAGAGTCCCGGTTAACTTCATTGTTCCTCATGCCCAAGCCAGCCTGCTCCTCTGATGGTTCCTAACTAGGCCCTTCCTAAATATCATGTCTTTGCTTCCAGACATCTAAGCAGTCAGGCATAAGCACCCATTAGAAAACAAAACACAAGGGCAGCAATTATTAAAGAGCAAAGCAACGAAAACAGATTCTCTTAAGGAATATTTGTCATAGTCCATCACTATGCAGACACCGGCACAGTTAAAAGCACACAAAACTAGAGGCTCTTAATAGTGTTTCAAGCAAAAATCCTCAAAATTCCCAAAAAGCTTTGTTTTGCAATTACAGCAAAGGTTGAAGGACAGTCTTTCCTAATGCCAAAATATTCAGTCATTTTTTAATCTGTGCTTTGAATTTCCTATCTTTTTAGCCAAGTTAAAAATTCTGAACTCTGTGGTTTCATCAACTACAGTGGCTTTTGCTATATAAAATGCCCATGCATTATAGTGCATAATATAATAACATATAATATTATATTATATTATTATGCTCATTTTATATGCTATATAAAATGCTGTATGCACCATTATAAGCTGGTCTTCCCACTGGGGACACAGGCGCTCTCTGAAGTCTTCCAGCACAAGAGAAAACCGAACAGGGCTCCCACTAGCTCCTTTACAAAATCATTCCTTTAGGAGAGCGGACAAGGCTGTCTCACTTCTTGGTACTAGCTATTCACAAACTAGGCCTCCCTGGTCACAGATCCACCTCAGCCCAGCACCCATCTCTCCCATGGCACACACTCCCTCCCTTCCTGACAAAACAAGACGTGTGTCGGTTGTCACTCTTGTGTCAGAATTGCCATGGAGAATACAACTGGCATGACTGGGGCACTGAAAGTCTCCGGGATGTTTGGCAAGAGAGAGTTGGGTCAGTCACATCAGCCCTCCCAACAGGGCACCCCGCTAGGTTTCCTTCATCGTTGACATGCCTTAGTGAAAATTTCCTGCCAGATGGCTTTGTACACTCATTGCGTCCAAGTTTGTCAGAGAAGACAACACATGTTTCAGCTTTTAACATCCACCCCCTCAAGAAACTTCATCAAGGTGGCAATGTTGATAGTTGAAAAGGCATTGTTTATTGCTACATCCTCTCGAACAAAAACCACGGATGTTTCTACATGAGAGTGCTGCTGGTGGGGGCATTTCCTGGTGGCTCAGCTCCTCAAACTCTGTCATTTCAGCATACATGCCTAGTACCTCTACCTTCACTCACTCACTACCACCTATCTTCACCATCACAACTGGGTTTAATGAGTTCCCTCTCTGTCCTGCCCTTTGGGATTCTAATTCATATTTTGGGCACACACAGTGGCCAATACAGGGTATTGAACTACTCACCCAGATACAGCCCACCACCAACTTCAGCCTTCTACTGAATGAAAAGCAAGCAGAGAAATGGTTCCTCAGTTAATCCAGTGGTGACATAAGGTAGTGGAGTTACAGCTCTGGGGTCCTTTGCTCTCCTGATCCATAGCATGTCTGCTATCATCACATCAACGGCATCAGGACGTGCTTTCAGTGCTGCCTTTACTAATAGTTTTTTGACTCTGCATATACTTGGAATGAATACTCATTCATTCCAAGTACAAATTAATGGCAGTGGCTGTGACTGTGTCATCACTGCTTTGCTGAGCAGGGAGGTGCAGGAGCATGTGGTTGAAATTAACCCCCCAAGATATCACTTTGAGCCTTGGGCCTGACAACCTACAACTAAATCTGGAAGAGCCAACTGCTGGCCTCTGTGCTAAGACACCTCTGAGCTGGGGACAGGAGTATCACCATGCGAGACATGCGAGATTAAATTCAAAGAAGGTTTTCAGATGCTTAATGCCCACAGAAATAACTAGGAATTAGGTACCTAAATATCCTTGCGAGTCTGGCCACACCTCATCACACAGAAGCTGACAAATGACCCATCAGGTAGTTTTAAACTGATAGAAAGCTATAATGACCTATTATCTGTCACCCTCAACTGATTTTTAAAGGTTTCAAAGAACTGGATGCAAGTTCCCAGCAGAGAAAGGATTCATGCCAAAAGCAAATCTAAAGACACTCTCATTGCTCTGAAGATATGATAAAAGCTGTTTCTGAAGTTCTTGGTCCCTGCATCTTGTACAGAGATGCATTACTGCATAAATAACAAAAACTCTCTTTATGAGTTTTCATTTATTTCCTTGATACAAAGTGATGTCCATCTAGAAGACAGCTTTTCTTAGGAATCCAAGTGCAGGAATTGCTGTCCCCAGAAATTGTTTATTTTCTTCTTTCACCCAAGGCTGAATTGAGCTGATGATCCATATTATGGAGCTTTGCTGGATGCCTGGTATCTACAGGGAGCACTCTGCCTGCTCCTTGGTCTATAATTCTGACATCAGGATGGATTGCAGAAGAGGCCATTATAAAACTCCAAGACAAGAGAATCCCCTGGTGCTGCAGTCTAAGAGTTAATTAACCCAACTCCAAGGTCAGGTGAATCAAAACTTCTACAAAGAAAAAATTATCAAAACCAGGCAGGAGATTCTCTTAGCCGCTGCCCAGTTTCACAACAGCCTCCTTCTTACATGCTTTCTTTCGACATAAGAGCCTACTTCTGTGACAATCAGCATGAGATCCTACATCTACAAAAAAACCACAATGGAGAAAAATAAGAGTATCAATTCTCATTTCAGACACTGAATATAACTATTAATAGGGTGCCTGCATTTGGTGAGGAAGGGCATAATTAATGTATTTGGGAAATTTTACCACTTCAAAAACAGCTAAAACCCACTAATACTCAAGTGTAACTCATTGACTATTAGTGATTTTCACATCTGAAACAAGGCTGGAGAAAGCTGGTTCATGTCCATATTCACCACACCACCAGAGGCTCTTAGAATGACATAAAAGGAAAAAAAAAAAGAAAAAAGGAAAAGAAAGGGCTGTAGAAGGATTGTCACAACACAGAATCAACCCCACTAATACATCCTTATCAGACATTTCAGAAAGTACTTCAGAAGCCTCAGTGATGGAACAGATACAACATCCCTAGGTAATTTCTTCCTGTGTTTCACTATCCTACATGCTAAAAAAAAAGTCCATCCTAAATCTCACTTGCTGCAGTTTAGTCTTCCTGAAATAACTTTTTTCCACAAGGAACCATGCAAATGAGTTGTTCTCCCCTTTTTGGCTGCTGCCTTTTCTGTGTTTATCAGCTCTCCCCTCAGTCTTCTATTCTCTAAAAGACAAAAAAAGCCTTCAGTCATTCCACCTCAGCCATACTTCATCTCCTTTACCTTGTTACAAGCAGCAGATTCTATCCACACTAGTTAATAATGGTCAGGGTCCATTTGCTAGCTATGAGTGAAGTTCAAACAGATGCTTCTTTCCCAAAGATCGTATTCAAACTGTCTCTGGGGAGGAGTCTCTGGCATGCTCCATCCTCCTCACCAGGCCCAGTCATTGTCTGGGATAACACTGCTTGATACCAGCTAAAACTAACTTGATATGAGCACACAAACAGGTGAAGAGCACAATTTTGATGAGCACAAATGAGGCCAGTGCTGGGGACCATGAATTCACACTCTTTCTCTGGTTAGTTAAGAAGTCTATGAGGAACTCCTCAGATGTTCTTCTAATAGACATTCTCCTACTAACTTCACAGCAGATTTGGACTGGCACACTTCTTCTAGATGATAGGCACTTGTTTGCCAATAGAGGTCATGACGTCACATAGGGGCCACAGCAAGATCCTTCAGCTGGGAAGGCTGCTCTCAACACTTCCTTAGAGCAAGGAGCCAAGTCTCCCACCCCTGACTTCGGCACAGCATCTTGGCCTTTTTCCAACTCCAGCACCACGAAAAATGCTGTGACAGCTCTAACAGCTTCCCTCACTTTCATGGGGGAAGAATGGGGGGCAGGAAAAGACAGGGTTGGTAAAGAGTGGGAGAGGGTGCAGCATGGAAACACAAATCTGAGAATTGTTGAGGGTGGAAGGGATCTCTTGAGATCACCTAGTCTAAAGAAGGGTTTTCTTGTGTTAAAATTGAATTGCATGGTTTTAATTTGTTCCTATTGCTTCTTTTCCTGTCACTGGATACCACTGAGAAGAGTCTAGCTCCATCTTCTTTGCTTCCTCCGCGTCAGCTATTTATGCACATGGATAAGATCCCCCCATGACCCTTCTCTTCTCCAAGCTGAAGAATCTTAGTTGTCTCAGCCTTTCCTCATATGAAATATATGTTTGAGAAGAAGTAAGGAACAAGGAAGTATTCAAGAGGCTTCATGTTTAGTGTAGGAGGTCTTGGAGACTTTGGGTACAATTTTCTTCTCTGTGGAGCAGAACAAATGATGAGACCAGGGCAAGAGCTCATGGAGAAACCCAAAGCAGGTTACTGAAGTCAATGTCAGGAGCTGAAGTCTCCAGAAAAACACATCAAGGTATACATGCTCAAAAAACCCCAACTCAAAAACTGGGGGGGAGACAACACTGTACCAATATAAAGAGCAAACACAGATCATGACTAGAAGCTATGGTGTGGCAGCTGGGATGAGGACCAACCCAGGCTGGAACAAGATCAGGCAAAAGAAAATTGAGGGACGGACATGGCAGGAGGAAGGCTCTGGAGTCAGGACTAGGAGAAATAGATGGAGAACAGAACAGGATAGTAAGCCAAAAGCTTGGCATTAGCCAAGACAATAGTAATGAGAAACAAGCCTGAGTTCCAAAAACCAGAAATCTGGGGCACAACTTTGGCCAGAAGACCAGTTGAGAAGTCATAAGCAAACAGTTGGACAGCCCCAGTTACCTGAGGAGTGGGGAGAAGCATCAGCCAGATTTAGGGACTAGCCCTCAGCCAGCTAGAGAGACCTGCAAGTCCTGCAGTGACCAATATATTGATTGTGTCCCCGTTCCTGGCTGTTGTACTTGCTTGTTCACAGAACCATCACAGGATGCCTCACCACAAATGGGAAGAAAGTTCATAGTGTAGATAGACTCCAGATCAGAAGACAAATAGGCACATTTCCCGGGCAGCTAAGCTGGCACTTTGTAGAAGTACTAGTGCTTATATAAAAGCACACAAATCCTTTAAGCAGATAATAAAGTGAATTACATATATTGCTCAGTTAATGATTTTGTAGCTAATTATAAGACATTGCTATCAGTTGCTAAACGTTGCTTGAGGTTATCTGCAAGACAGGACAGATGTTTTTGTTTTGTTTATTATTCCAGTTATCAATTTTCTGCAACTTTACAAGATTGTATTTTCTGTGAGCAATGATCCTATATACACCACCTCAGAATCCTGGTATCCAAAGGCTAAAGTGAACCAAAATATGCAGACACCTTCCATGGTGATATATCCATTTGGGTTCATTCCCAAACCACAGGCTGAAAATATAAAAGTTCTTTAAATCCATGCTTCAGTTAATCATCCAAAAGGAAGCTTAGTCATTTCAATCTACTAAGTAAAGACATTTTGCTTCTAATTATCCTGAGCAATAAAATAGTCTACTTATTTAAGAAAAAAAAAAAAACAACACCAACAAAGAAATGGGTGCAAGCTGAGCAGAAGGAAAATCATCACAGCTGGTCGGTCTGGCTTTACTCCCTCAGTCTTTCTTGAAAAACAACAGCATAAAAACCAAAAAGTACTTCAACCCTTAATTTGGAAAAGGAATGCAAATGGTGAACTCTCCATAATCTCTGCTAACTTGTTCCACTTGTTCTATTCAGCTCAGTGGAGCTCCCACTCCACTTAGGACTTGTCAGGCCACGTCTGGAATATTGTGTTCAGTTTTGGTCCCCGCTATACAAAAAAGATGTGGCCAGGCTGGAGAAGGTCCAGAGAAGGGCCACCAAGATTATCCAAGGACTGGGAAGCCTGCTTTATGAGGAAAGTCTGAGAGAGCTGGTTTTGTTCGGCTTTGAGAAAACAAGGCTTAGGAGAGACCTTATCACCATGTTCCAGTATTTAAAGGGTGGCTACAGAGAAGATCGAGACTCTCTTTTTACAAGAGTCACATGGAAAGACAAGGGGTAATGGGTACAAGTTACTCCTGGGAAGATTCTGATTGGATAAAACAGGAAATTATTTCACAATGAGAACAATCAGCCACTGGAATGATCTCCCCAGGGAAGTGCTGCATTCCCCATCATTGGACACTTTTAAGCTTCAGCTGGGCAGGGTCCTGGGCCATCTTCCATAGACCATGCTTTTCCCAAGCAGGTTGGACCAGCTGATCCTTGAGCTCCCTTCCTACCTGGTATTCTACGATTCTGTTCATAATTACATTGTTAAAAGTGTGCCTTTCTTCTGTGTTCTTTTTTGATGTTATTAACAGGCAGCCACTGACTTTTAGTCTACCACTATCCTTAGCACCAAAAACCCTTTACTAAACTTTTCTTCCCCAGATGTTCTTACAGAGAGCAATCACCTCAATCACTAACTATTTCTTAATTTTGCCTGACTACACTGCGCTTCTTGAGTTTCTCACTATTAGACTTGTTTCCCAGTTATTTAAACTTTCCTTCACTCCTTATGGAAACAAGGACTGGACATAACATCCCAGCAGTGGTGATTGAGCTGCCTGATATGGAGATAGTCAGCTCATACTTGACAGCTCCTGCTTAGACACCCAAGGGCTGCATTAGTCCTACTTGTCACAGTATCACCCAGAGCTCAGATGAAATAGATCATCGTTCCCAGAATTTCTCAAGTGCAAACTGGACTTCTTCACTTCAAGAACTTCTTTCTATGTAGTCTTGCCGGTAATGCTTTACAGTGATAAAGCACAGGACCACTAGCTGTTACTAGCCGCAGCAAGCAGAGCTTCCACCCAGAGACTGCTGTGAGACAAACAAAATAGGTTTCTTATCCTCCTGCCACACCAGTTATGTATATAACACTTCTCAAGACCAAGCTGTCTAGTTGGCTGGCCTTCTCCCAGATCATGAATTTACTTACCCTAAGACTTGACATCATTTATGGATTTTAGAGCAAACAGTTTTCCTTTCCATGTATCATACTTGTACGTTTTTTTGTTTGTTTGTTTTTTTAAAGACTGTGTGTTTATATGGAAAAAGAGGGGGAGGGGAGAAGCGCAAATCAATTCAGGTTGGCTCCAGGACAAAAAAAAATATTGTGAAATCAAGCAAATGTAACTCACAGGACAATCTCAAAGATGCAGTGAGGTGAGTAAAAGACCTAAACCAGAATAAAATATAACAACCCTTATCCATAAGTAGGAAAAGAATTACTATTAATTTTTTAAGCTGCAGTTCAAACCAACGCAGAGAAATTTAATGCAAAAATGGTAATGATGACAATTCAATCTATGGCTTGTGGTTACTCAGTGAAATTATGCACTTGTTTTTTTCAAGGCTGATGCTAGCAGAACTCAAATAACAACCCGAAGAGAAACCATTCTGATAGACTACGACACAACTGGCAGCCTCAGGTCAGAAAAGGCTCCAAGGACTGTATCCATGTTGACACAGGATTAAAAATTGTTCATTCTTTTAGAAGGACAAAACTCATATTAGCTAACTGATAACAACATCTACTAGGAACTAGTCTTTGGTGATTGGCAAATATATATCTCAATGGGAGTACTACCAAATATTCCTTTTGGAAGCTATTTACTAAGCCTTACGTTCTTTTGTGAATTTCTTGATACTACTCCTCACAACCATTGAGATGCACTGAAAAGAGCTCACACTTTACTAGGATGGAGCCAGTAGCTGGTGCAGAGGCTCCTGACCACATTGTATAAATTCTGTGCCAGAACTGAAAGAGCTGATCAAAGTAATAATGTATGTGTAGTACTAGATAACTACTACAAGGTTAACCTAGGGGAACCAAATAATGTAAAGCAGAGGATCAGATGAAAATACAGCGAAAAAAAGGATACTCACTCAGTTTTCTGAACAACAGGGAAGCTTCCAAGTCGTACATAAGCGCTCTGAATTCCATTTTCTTTCATTCCAAAAATCTGTTTCACACTGAATGAATCCATCAGGTCAAATCCTGTCCGTAACAGAAGTGTAAATACGAGATATTGATTCGACAGTGGGGTATGTCTTCAACCGTACTCAGGTAGTTATTTTAGCCCACAAACACAGCAATTCAGAGATAAACCTTGTTCTTGTTGGGAAAAGCCAGAACAAAATTCTGACATGGTCTAATCTGTTTAGTCTAAAACCTCAAAAATAAGCACAAATTACACCTGTAACAAGTTGTGGAGAGATTAGAACAGAGTTCTCCATAAATCCATAGTTACGGTTTGCATTGCCACAACACCCTGAAAGTGCTGTATAATTCATTAATCCCTATGTAGAAAACTGCACAGGTGCAGACTGAAACCCTTATTCATAGAATTATGGAACCATAGAATGGTTAGAGTTGGAAGGGACCTTTAAAGACCATCTAGTTCCAACCCCCCTGCCCTGGGCAGGGACACCTCCCACCAGACCAGGCTGCTCAAAGCCCCATCCAGCCTGGCCTTGAACACCTCCAGGGATGGGGCAGCCACAGCTTCTCTGGGCAACCTGTTCCAGTGTCTCACCACCCTCAAAGAGATTTTTTTTCCCTTATCTCCAATCTAAATCTACTCTCTTTCAGTTTAAAACTGTTGCCTCTTGTCCTGTCACTACAAGCCTTGGTAAAAAGTCTCTCTCTGTTTTTGTTATAAGCCCCTTTTATATTTTGAAAGGCTGCTATAAGGTCTCCCTGGAGCCTTCTCTTCTCCAGGCTGAACACCCCCAACTCTTTCAACCTTTCTTCACAGGAAAGGTGCTCCAGCGCTTTGATCATTTTTGTGGCCTCCTCTGGACCCACTCCAACAGTTCCATGTCTTTATTGAAAACCACTAGTGCAAGACACTTGACTACATACACTTTTCATATCATTTTAATATGACAGTCTTAGTCCAATCAACTCATCATTATCATGAGCTATTAAACTTGACTGCAGACCTTTGTGTAAAACTTCTGACTTTGTTCTGACAAAGCTTATTAGCTCAAGCATAAACAACACACGTAGGTCTATGCAGCTTCCGTGTCAATATGGTCCCGGCCACAACGAACACATGCTTTTGTGACACAAAGTCCCAGCTGCTAAACCCTGCCAGGGATCGTGGGGGTACAATTGTGCCATGCCCCTGAAGTCATCCGGTTCCTGGAGGTACAGAACTGCGTGGAAGTAACCATCCAGCTTTTCGTCCCAAACTGGCTCCACAGGATCCGCATCCAAACTAATAGCCGCTCCCAGAACCAGACACATCATGGAGCTAGTGGCAAAGACACTGCAAAAGCCAGGCTGACAGTGAGTGAGCAGTGAACCTGTCTTTTTCTTTTATTTGAGCTGTTCCAACCTCTTCTCCCCGCTCACACATGCACAATTACACGCACTAACTCCTGTGGCTGTAATTCCAGCACAATAAATTGGTGATATTATAATAGCTTGTTTTGCTAAATTGGTTTTAACCTATGGCAGTGCTTCTAAGTTTGTTCAGTTAGGGACCTCCTAAAACTTTTATAGGATAGATAAACAATTTTATGTGGTGAACTTAGGTCCTAAGATTCTTAGCTCTCTTAATTGTCCTCGTGAACCTTTCACAACCCACAAGCTGAAAGCCACTGCAGGCCTCAAAAACAGCTGCAACGGGAAAAGGCACCCACCTAATGACATTATTCTTCAATTTTAAAGGAATAAATAGGTGTAAAAAGGCCAAGTCCCAAGTCAAATCAAGATGTGACAGCAGACAGCAAATAAAACATAAAGCTTCCATCATAGAGCTTTTTCAAAAATAATAGCTTTTTCTGAGGAAATATAATCTCAATTGTTTGCAAAGAGAGAAATGGCTGCCTGGTGCCAAGTTGAGGTCTTTTCTATTACAGTAACTTTCCTGGCTGTCAACAGCTTTTCCCTCCTGTCCACTCTATTTTCAGCAATTACTGGACATTCAGAAGGGCAAATAATGCAGTTAAGATGCCCCAGGGCCTCATGGCTCCACCTCATAATCACCTCTGCAACAACTCCACTGATACACCCTTCTGACATACTGTAATCAGCCACGATTGCAGCCATAAATCGTAGCAAATAGACCCTACCAGCACATGAGAGCTCCCTTCTGGCTATCACATAAAAAACATTGTGACCTGTCCATATAAACCCTCCCATAGCTCATTTCGCCGTGCAGTACATATCCTTCGCCTACACCAACCACAGAAACGCGAGGAAGGCATCCGAGCGTTGCTGTTAAGAAGAGACCACGCTGACCGGCAAGGGAAATTGTCGACTATTCGCAGCAGCTGAGCTGTGAACGGCGAAGGCTGAAATGCTGCCCAGGTGACATCGTAATGTCAAGTCACCAGAGTCCTCCAGCTGTGGAGTACTGCTCACGGCATGGAGCTCATTAAGCTCCATTGCTCAAAATACATGAGTGTAAGATACAGCGGCAAGAACTTCTTGCTAAGTTTTCCCATCACTAGTTCAGATCAAAACTTGCTCTCATCTTTCTCTAACAACTCAAACTAACATTCGCATCATGAACAACTGAGAAGTTGTGCACACTGGCATTCTTTTCCAAGCAAAACAAGTTAAGATTTGGATTTAAACTTAAATCTTTTTTTTTTACTTCTGAGAGTTCCTAACAACGTGCAGTTTAGAGAGCTTAAATAACACCATGAAACATACGCAAGGTTATTAAAACTATTTTGCAAGCAGAACTTGCAGTACTGAAAATAAGTCACGCTCATAACTTAGTCTCATTTGCATTCAGGATTGAATAAAGCACACAGGTAAATCATAATAGGATTTTTCTTACTCAGGCTATGGATCAGCAAATTGCAAATTTCTTGATATATTTTTCATTAAAGAATGAATGAGGGTTGTTCTCTGAAAAATGTCATGTGAGTCCATGGGAAAGTTAAGCCCTAAATGTGTCAGAGTCCACACTCAAAACCACCAAATGGCTTTGTTTTAATCACACTATTAATTTGTTCAGTGTCAAATTGAGATACTGCCTCCACTTTCCTTAGAGGGAGCTATGAAACAAACTCATTCACGTTTACAGAGCACTTCACATGGGGTTCATCTGGCTAAACGTCAGCTCTCTAGGCAGGGTAATAACGGAGACTCTCATTCAGTTAGGCACAGAGAGGGAAAGATTACAGGCACTTCTAGGGAAAGGCTAATCTCATACTAAAACAGATGCCTAAAGTGCATGTTTCTCTCCATTGACATAAAATGCTCAGGTTGCATGCTAAACCTTACCTAGTAAAGGTCTATAGTTGGTGAGATAGCCTCCACTGCTAGATATTCCATTGCCAACCAAGGCCCATGGAGGTAACAGACACTTTGGTTGCTGAAGGTTTTCAACAGCATCACAGAAAGTGTGGCATTGGGCCATACACTAAACAACAAAGAACTGTGCTGAGGATGAGAAGCATCTCACCTAATTTTAGCTGTCTGAAAAGGAGACATCTGATGTATGTAGGTTGCCTCGGTTCCCTTGTGGGTCAGCAGAGAAATGTAGGAGTCTCTAGGAAGTCAACTGACCGCATCTGCCTGGGACCTACCTACAGACAGGCTGAATCACGCTTTGGCAGTGCCTGCCTCCTTCCATTCAGCAGAAGGGGAGCCCATACAGACAGTAATTTTCACAATACTGAAGTTGGGTGAGATATAGTCTACTCATAGGGAATGCTATCCATTTTGTGCAGTAAATGAAGCAGAAGAGGGGAAAAACAATTAACTAATCACATATAACTTAGATTTACATTGTCTCATTTGCCATCAGGATTGAATAAAGGTTGCAGATTTTTAAATTCAGACTAGCAATATCTTAAGTTTGCTATCCTAATGATTCACTGTAAGAGTCTCTGTAAACAGATACCATTCCGTTTCTAAGTGGGAGAAGAAACAAACAAACCCAGACTATTGTCATCTGAGCTGAGAAGTTAGTCAAGGCAGATTGCCCAGGTGGGAATGGAAAGAAGGCACACAGGGAAACCTTCAAATGAATTTGTGCTTTAAAGTAACCTCTAAGATTATGTCAGCTGAAGGACAATAGTAGATTTTTTGTTGTTGGTGGTGGTGGTGTTGTTATTATTGTTATTGTTATGTCTACTTCATATGCCTGGAAGCACTTTGAATTGAGTGCATTCCCTGGTGACTTTAGGAATGGAACTGGGATTGTGAGGGAGACAGCGGGATGCTTTTAATAAAGTCTTGAACCACAATGTTAATGTGAAAAATAGGTGATTTCTCCGACACTTGAAGAGGTTTTTTCACCTGGCACTGCCTGGCTGCTAAAAGTGCAGTGGAAACGGTTCACTTGCATCTTTCCCCAAACACCTCACTTGCCATTTAGTCTGTCCTACAGCATTTCTGGGCTGGAGCAACAGTAGAAATATGGGCTGTCCATTGTTTGTTCCACCACCAAGAAGGGGCCATGTTGACAGTGCCATAGGGAAAATGAGATCTTACACATAGCTTTCCAGTCCTCTCCACAAGTGAAATGTGAAAGAACATACTTGCCTAAATTAACAAGGACAAAGCTACTGTTACCCAGTCATTGCACCACGCTTAAGCTCAGGATGAACAGGTGGGACTTTCCTGTTCTCAGTTGCTTTGATTTAAAAGCTGGGGTTTTTTTGTGTACCAAGGCAGGTGTGGTTTCCCAATTGGCTTGTAAACTATTTAATCAGTAATGCCATAAACATGGCAATTAATAAGATGAATAATGTTCTTTGATCATAAGCCTTCTACTTCATTATAGCTAACTAAAACAATATGGGGGCCACTGAAACCCTCTAATGTGATTGCATCTCCTGAAAAGCAGCACACCCTAGTCCATTAACGTTAAAATTAAAATAGTGACCTGAAAGAGAAGCTCAGATTCCTAACAGCATACTTGGCTTGAAAAGCAATTTCTTATGCACTGCTCTGCTGATCAAATTGGCCGAATGTCTCTTTACTTGCGAGTAATAATTCCCTTACAGGAAGCAGCCCACTTTTCCAGCATCAGAAAATACACTCAGATCTGCCTGCTACACAGAGAAGATGGGCAAAACTTGGCACTGGGCAATTTCTACATCATCTAACTAATGTGCAACCAGATTCTCTTTTACAGGAAAGATACCCACACTGCACCCAACCACACCATAAAGCGTGACCAAAGCATGATCAAACAGCTCAGTCCGGTGGTCCTATGACATTTGTTTCAAGATAATTATTTCAAGACCAGACTAACAGGGCCGTGGTTGGTTGCCCTGAGTATGAGCTGGATTTCTGCCTGGCTCCATTAAGGATCTGATATGGACAGCATGGTGGCAGCTAGTGTGCATGTTGAGATTTTCTCTTCTGTCCTGTGTTCAGGAGAAAAAAAAAAAAAACCAAACCAAAATTAAAACAGCACCCAGAAAACCAGAAAACCAGAGCAACAAAGGGAAGTTTTAATAGCCAGGAAACACAGCAGTGTACACATTTGGAAATCTCTTCAAAGTAGGACAGAGGCATTAATAGCCTGAAGAAACCTTCCAAGAAAAGTGTCCTACTTTGCATCCTCAAGGAACCCAAGGTAACACGCACAGGGGGAACCACTGCGCTACTCCTAATTGTGAAAACTTCTGGTGAGACAATGGCTTGGAGAGGAATGTGGAAAGCAGGTGAGAGAGGAATCAGGAAAGGCAGTGGACGTCAAAGCCTCAGGTGACGTGTCTGGAACATATTTATTATGGAGGACTTCCAGCCACAAGCATTAATATAAAACAAAGCAACTTTAGCAGGAAATGCTCCATACCCTGGTTCTTGCTTAAACTCTCAGCTGAATTATCAGCCTTGTCAACACACTGATGGAGGACCACCAACAGCCAAGGTCACGGAGGTTGTCATCAGCTACTGTTTCTCTGAAACATCTGAAAATAGCAATCTGTATTGCCTGTGATAAAACAGCATGTGTTACTTTTACTAGAGGGAGGTCAATGGCAATAAACTTTATGGTAGACTAGAGGAGTGCATAAATTCCTAAGAAGAACAGTATCACTTGGGAGTCTTTCAGCAAATATAAGATCTTATCAATTTTCTTGCCTAACAGTTCTGCAGTCTTGAAAGTTAAGTTTTCATGCATTGCCTGTGCTCACAAGAAAGAGTCTGTGTGCTCACTAGATCCTGAACATCCCTTTCAGTTCCTCCAGTATGGTCTGCAAGGCTATTACTACTATGGAGAGCCCTCATTTTTATTACCTGTCTTAGTTAGTTTCTGTGGTCCTTTAAAAATAACAGAAAAAATATGTTATCATACCATATTTTAAAGTTAAATAGTGAATTTAATCACCTCTATCTGGCATTTAGGAATTGAAGGCAGAGTGTAGATGAGAGGTATATTTTTTCTACTGTATCTAAACCTTTGGCATCCTTACCTTCCACAATGCTCTAGGCTGGAACCATCTATTTCTGGACAGCCAAGCTGTGCCTCAGTTCAGGGCTGGGATAGAGTAAAAGTGTCCAAAGCCTGAATGGGACACCTACTACTTGATTCAGCATGTGCTGCCATTATTGTTATAGCATCCATCATCTGATACAGCATCTTTGCTGTTCCTGTCATTCCTTCCTCCACAGGAAAGGAAATCCTGGCAAGAGCTGACAGAGCATCAGATACTAGGGATATTTTTAAGAGCTCACTAAAGTCTCCATCTCCAAGGCTCTTCCACCATGTTAAAATTACCTACATCCATATCAGTGTATCACTGCCCCAACAATAGTTCCACTTGGCAACAAGAAGTAGTATTTAGGAGGGGATGAGGTGTACACTGATGCTATCATCCTTCAACGTCCTAGTCTTCCTGGCATGCCAGCAGGAGGGTCAGAAAGCCCTTTTCCTCTTTCTTGACAACCAGCTGTTTGGGTTGGTGAGATGTCTACGATGACAACAGTGGGTTCAGTGTCAAAGCAGCCAGACACTGTGTCTTGACATTGCCCCAGCATCCCTGTGGAGCACAAGGGTGTCATTTGTTTGCTCGTAGCAATGCAAGGCAACAGGTAGGATCAGGATCCTGCAGCTCAGATAGTGGTTAGACCTGTCTCATTGAATGATTGTAAAAAGGAGTTTGAAAGAAAGTCTTTTGATGGACTTTTTAACTCTCTCTGCCTGTCGAAAGAAGTGATTTCCAAAGACTTACAATGGATGAGAATTCTCTCTTCTTGCACTGTTGACCTCTCCAGAAAAGACAGAAAAAGCAGCAGTTTATATTTTGCATGGATAATTCACCCCACATCTAACACTCACAGCTCAACAGTTTGATTCAGCATCATCAGCCGGCAGTGGTTATCTGACTTGTTCCCAAAGCATTAAGGACTGTGCCTCTGGAAGAATGAGCCAGAGAGATTTACTGGCTGCCCACAAGCCCTGCATGAAGTAGCATGGTGAGTAAAGGGGTTGCACAAGTCATTAAAAAAATTAATTTGCTATATTTTACAAGCAGCTTCCAAGGGAATTTTTGAACTATAAAATTTTTGAAAGCCTATAGATTAAAGGGCCTCAAGGGTGTTTTAAAGATGTTCTTGCTATTAACCAATTGCCCTTTCTTTCCACAGATGTTATGGTTGGGATTTAAGCAGCACTTCATGCTGCTGTGACTTCCTTCTCACCAGATCCACCGGACTTCAGGGAGGAGAGCAGCTAAGAGCTTAAGCTAATAATGAGGCTTTCCTGAAGCACACGGAACAGTTCTTACAGCAGCTGGAAGAAGGTATCTTCCATCAACCCTACAACCATCTAGGTGATACTCCATAAAGTGGATTAGAGAACCCTTTAGAAGGTTTTGTAACAGTAATAAACCAGATTTAACGCCAGTACATGATGCCACCACTCAGACTGTTGGTGTACCAATCCCGGTTTGCTTCCTCTGCATCACAACGCTTGGGAGACACAATTCCTACTTTTTCTTGGTGCCTGCAAAGCAGCACCACAAGAGTCCCATGCAGATGACAAAAAGAGCTTTGTCTCAGCTCAAGTGCCTGTCCACATTTGAGATTATCGGAAGCAGGAACACTGCTTGAGTTATATCACACACTTATACCTCAAAAAGAAGCCAGCATCAGGAGGCAGTGATGCAGGTGAGGAGGCAGTCACCAGGTTGAACTATGGGCCAATCTGTTTCCGAAACATTAGCCTAAATCTTCAGCCAAAACCAGAGGGGACAGATACAGTACTTGGTACCCTTACACAGGAAAGATAACACTTCAGGAAAGATAAAAGTGATAGAAAACCAGTAAGAGAATTAGTACAAAGAGAGAGTATGAGATAAAGAGAGAGAGGTCAAAACCACAAGCAAATAAATGAGTACAGAGTTATAGCTGTCCCACCTGGTGGGAAGGGCTGTTGTAATCTAACCCCCAGCCTGCTATAAAACCAGGAAATAAATACATGTCTACAGCAGCTGCCTCTGAGGCAGCACCTTTCCACACCTGATCTCATGTTAGTAACACACCGCGTTATTTGATGCATTGTTCTGTTTATCTACATCAGTCACTCTTGCCTGTTTGCCTCTCAGTTTTCGGACAGTTGCGAGTGGCGTATTGAACGACACTGAAAGCTGGTTTTGACACTGAACTCTTTGCCTCATTACTGAAGGCTTTTCTGTGTTGAAGTCATTCTCCATTTTCTCAGTGATGGACATTTGGCTTAGTGCCACGGGCCCTCTTTCACCTCCTTTCCTGCTCCAGTGATTTACAAGATTAAACAGAGGTTCATTATTCCTTTGATGTCCTTGTACGCCGGATAGGCTTGCACCAGCTAAACTTACCAGGACTATTTGTATTAGGTTCTGATTTTAATTAGTTCCTCTATTTTGAAATTCTCTTTTGAGTTCCTCAGGCCCTAAGGTGCTCTGTGTTCCTCTGGAAAGCCATAAAACGGCATAACTGCAAACTCATCACTTGGGATAGCAGTGGGGAGGGGGTGGACTCTACACTGCTTTGAGTAAAGGTTTTGTTGGTAGCACCCAAGAGGACTCTATCCATATAGCTGGGAAAAATGACAGCCGATAAGCAGTTACAAGAACAGAGTGGCAGAACTGATGAATCCAACATAACTAGCAACAACTATTACTGCTTGCTCAGACAAGAGGCTGGTATGATTTTCAGGGTAAGGAAAAACATCTTACTAAGACATAACCTGCTAGATTTTCCTTGTAGTGCTACTATCTGGGCTATAGGGAAACCCCATCAAGACGTTATTCATGAAAATAAAAGTATTCCCCTTAATTTTAGGTGCTACAAGCAAGGCCTAATATGAAAGCAGGTATGGACTACTCTCTAAGAGACTGTGGTGGTTGCTTTATGCCAGATGATCAGTACCTACAGGTACACCAAAACCTGGCCACAGCTGCCATGAAGGACGATTCGCATCAGACAGACTGATTTAACTCCAAGCGTTAGAAGGAGTTTATTGAAATTGTATATGCGCCTTCTTCCCATCATGTGTGCACAATGACCGAAAACCTTGCACTGATGAAGAATCTGTGCAATGGTTTCTCCAGGTCCCTCTTTTGCAGCAATCTCATTCTAAAGTAGAATTAATCTAATATATTTAGACCGAGAAATATCTGGAAGTACCTCAGGGTTAGCCAACCTATTAGTCTTTTTATAGCCAAAGGACTGGTTGCTTCTCAGGCTATGAATAGTCAAAAACTGAATTTGTTTCCTTTTCATCAACCTCAAATGCACTGGAATAAGAAAAAATCCTGGTTTGTTTAACTTCTGCGAGAAACCAAATACTACTAGTTAAAAAAAAAGCTCCTTTAGGGATAGATTTATTTTTATTTCTTTAATATGCAGGTAGATCTGAATACTTCATGCACACATTCCTGTGCATGGTTAGCCCTTGTTAAGTCTTTTATGTGACTGCAAAAGTCAGAATTTGTAACTGCAGGGATTCAGACCAGGGAAAGTCTTTCACAGGGACCGCTCAGCTGTTACCAGTTTTGTTTCTGCAGTAGCAGACTCTAAAGTAATTTCAGCATTCATCCGCCATGTTTCATGCTGTCATTGAGCAGCTCAGCCAGGCTACCTGCTCCAACACCGGTCTGATGCCTAGCGCTGGTCGGGTCATTCACAGTGCCAGAAGTCCACTGAGATGCAGGATGTTGAGTAATAGCTACATCTCTGACCATACTAGGAAAAAGATTAATTTAAAACATGGGATTTTAAGTCAAGGAGCTCCTCAACCCAGCTCTGTTGGTGACAGCATGGTTATTCATAGTCTGCAGGATGCTTGAGTGTTTCCAGGCTCCTAATCCAGATGCACATTTCGGTGGCACCCTACTCCCTGTTGGGGTGTCCGTACACTTTCACTTCCCCATTCTTTAGTTTCTGTAGAAGGGAAATTCCTTGGTACATAAGCCCAAAAAGAAATGACCACAGGTCCGCATGCTGGATAACTGGAGAATCTGGACACTGGGCATGCCACGGTGCACATCTAATGCACGAGTTAGAGCTAGCCCATAGGACTGCAGTGTCTGCACTTAGAAGTCACACATGACTGCTTGACCCGGTTTTCTTGGAGTTACTGGGTATTAAAATGTCCTTGAACACAGGTGAATCATTTGGCAACCTCTGAAAAACTTCCAAGATTTTTTAAATGCAATGATCTAGGCTATAATGCTGAGATTAGCCATTGCACAGTACATAGACTCCTAGAAACCAAAGATAAAAGGGACTTGTAAGGACATCTGCAGAGAAGATATTCCACCCTGCCAACCCAGAGGACAAATGCACCCCACAGCACAAGTCCAGCCATTTTCTTCAGAAGACTGAAATGACTCTTGGGATAACAGGTACAGGTCAGTTGCTACTTTTCCTATTTAATTCTCATGGATATACAGCAGCTGTAGCCAGATGTATATATATCTAGAACCCCATTTCAAATTCAGCTCTCCAGATCCTTACAGAATGAAGAACATCACCACTTAAGTCAGCACTAATTAGTCTTTATGAGATTTTGTATGGGGAACTTCCTAGGGCAAGGCGGGGAGAGGAAATAAGAAGCCCTTAGCCCTGTCCCCATTGTCATTGCCTAGTGACAGGTCACTGAAAAACACGATGGCAAAGTGCCTGTGCCGTGGCACAGGAAAGCTTCATTCTTCTGCCCCACCTCCCAGAAACATCGTAGCTGCATCCAGTCCTGCCTCTATGGGTACAACACCGAGGATGGAGAGCAGAGTAGCTCCAGTGTCCACACGAATAGCCAGCTTCACCATCACTGCATATGTGCAGCCCTTGCCGGTGACCACTGTGTCTGTGCACCTACTGTCTGAAGACAGTGATCCATTACAAATCTCCGCAGCTATTCACAGATTTTCCATTTGCCTCTCAGGGGCTCCCCAAGGAGACGATGAGGGGGACAATATGGACTGCCAAGTACAAAGGGAGGGCAAAACGCCCATCGCACAGGCATCACAAAAACGCTTTTGTCCCCCCCCCAGCCGAGGACATCGGTCTAATGTGCCCATTCTGCAGCCTGGACACTCCAATTTCCTCCTGCTACCATGTGTTTCAGTGGGCAAATATAAATAGGCCCAGGGATATTATAATTAGCTGGTGAGTCACTGGCATCTCTGGAATGCGAACCCTGTGCTGCAAACCGCAGGACACTGGAGACAGGCTGACAGTTAAAGTCAGCCACGGCAGTCTATAATTGTAGGGTACTAGTTTTACAACCAGACCCTCTATTGTAAAATGCCCAAACATCCTTTATAGAGCTACAGAAAAACACAGGGGTCATAAATATGCTGGCATATTGCTCATTTGCACGTGGAGGTTTCTGAGATGGGGAAGAGAGTTAGAGGCTGAGGTCAATCTGTGGTACAACCCATAACACAATTTCTGCTGTTGCTCATACACACAGCCTGTGTGAATACTTAGGAGTTAGTCAGGGCTTTTATGTTCCCTCCTTGCCCCATTAACACCATCAAGTGTGGGATGTATAATGTTATCTAGTGGCTGGAAGTATCCCTCCGCAGGGTTAATTTTTCTTAGCACTTTATGGAAATCATTGCAAATCTGTCTTTACTTCTGTGGCAGTTTCCCTCCGAAAACAGCAGTCAGTATCTGTTGAGGAGCACTACCTCCTCTGGTAGATAAGGTTGAGGATTAGAGCTCAGCCCATTTTTAATTCTAGAGATCATTCAGATTTCTGCAACAAAATACCATGTCCCGCAGGTCTAATTTAAAATACAAATAATTCAGAGGTGAGGTTTTAAAACCTCAAGAAGTATAATTAATCTTCAATAAATTTCATGGGTTGTTTTAATGCAATATAAAGGTTCATAAAAATACACAAGGGGCACATCTTCAGGGTGCCAAATGTTATCATTGTTTTTTCCTTCCTAGTGATTATTAACAGTAGGCCATGGTCCTTTGTTAAATGCTGACGGAACCAAAATGACAATTCAGCAAAATAAGAAGTATTAAACATTACAACTTCAGTTTTATTTCTAATACTTCAGAGTTAAACCCTCTTTTGTCTTCATTCCTCTACTTGATAAAAACAAACACCATGGTACCCATAAGGGTGCTGTAAGAACTTTGTTTGAAGTATCATTAAGCATTCCTTTAAAAAAGCAGACTTTCTGGAAGAGAAAAAGTGTTTATCCTGGTATTCTAACCAGATTTCTCGCTTTCTTTCAAAACTCCCTGTGTGATTTGCAATGCATGCAGCAACATTTATATTCTGCATTTACATGTTATGAACTGTTAAGCAGATGCTGCTTCACTTCACTGCCAAAATTTGTATCAGAAGTAGAGTTAAGCTGCCTATATATTCTTACCTCATGCAATCCTATTTCACTGTGACAGCCCTTACCGAATGCTACAGCTAGTGTTTTTTTATTTAAATACTATGATACCAGAGGGTCGTAGAATACAATCCTCTGCTATGGGAGGGCTCGTGACTGTCCATCACTGTTTATTTGTCTCCATTACTACTTCCCTGTTGTTCCAGTACAGCTGGAACAGTTCTCTGACAGCTTGAAACCTTCTTCTCACATCTTGAATGTATCTCTTAGACAGCTGATACCCATTTCTTCTCATGCTCTTTGTCCTTTAGCTTGAGCGATCCCCCTATCTCCCTTCCACTATTCCCCTGATCTATTTGCAGAAAGCAAGAGTATCTCCCCTTTCCACCTGCGCACTGCAAGATTAACCAAACCCAGTTTTTTAATCTCCTGTTTGAAAATAGTCTCTCTGGCTCCTGAACATGCTAATAGCTCCTCGAGGCTGAATCCATCATTCCTGAGCTAAGGAGGTCTGAGCACGCTTTTCTAGATAAGCAGTAACCAAAGCCCTGTCCACTCTCGTGAATTCTTCCCTATCTCCAAAAGACCTACTTCACCTTGTCCAATTTTTGCCTTTTCCCCAGCTGTACAGCACTGTGACTTATAAACACCTGCTGACTAAGACACCATCAGTTTCCAGAGTATGAGTTTATAGCACAAAGTCCTGTTATTGATCCGTAAGTACAACAACAAGCCCTTTAAATGAATAGTCCCAAGTCAGTTGGAAAAACCTCCCAGGTTTTTGAGGTCAACCAGTTCCTCCTCCAAGGATATTGCGATCAAAATCGATATAGTGGTAACTCACAGAGAAGGTTAGACCTAAAATTGAACCCTGAGGAGGTCCACCACTGTCTGCCCTCTGGCCTGTTATTCCCTTTCCTAGAAATTTCATCATTATCTCCCTGCTAGCCAATTTCTGGCTCCCTTTACAACAACTTTTATTAATCTCTACCCTTTTTCACTTTGACAGTGATTTTCAATACAGTACTCAACAAATGCTTGCTAAAGTCCAGATAGATGAGATTTACTTAGTTCTGTTTGTCTAAAGAAAAAAACAAAAAACTCCTGTCATTTAAAAGGAAAGCTCAGTTTAGGCTGTTGGCTCTCCTCCAGCTCATAATGTGTTTTTTGACACAGTTATTCACTTCATTATGCACGGAGCGACACTCCTCACCTCTACTCTCAGCCTCCAACTTAAAATCCCATGCACCTTCCACCTCTCAGTCACACCACTGGTTCCCTTCATCTCCCAGACTTTGTACTTTTATAGCTCATTTTATGATTTAGCTTCTATCTTTACTTCTACTAACGCAGAGTGACTCAGTGCACATACACTTAGCTGCAGACACAGTCCTATAGGTAGGAGGTCATGCTATGGTTTGTTTGCAGGTAGGGTATACAAGAAAGGGCTCGCATTGGTGATGTTCTGTGTGAAACAATGGCCTGTGCTGTCTGCCACTGCATTTCACCCATTAAAAATATAAGAAAAAAAAAAAGGAAAAAACAGAAATACTTTTGTCCCTCTCACCTCCAGTTTTGATATCTTGCCACTGTCTGAGAGAGGGAAGAGGGTTTTAATCTAAGAAGCTTTTTAATACAATCTATCTTCCCTGTCCCCAAAATGAGGTTTAAGGCAACTTCCACTCTATGGGGCAGCACTTCGCATCCATCTGGAAATAAGCTTGTGCAAGATGTAGCTTGTGAAGTTCTGTGTTAGGACCCTACTGGGCAAGGATCAATTCTGGTTGTCATTAAGCTTCCAAGTAGAGCACAGGATAGAGGTGTTAACTTCAAATCCTTGAACACAGGAGGACCCGGGTAGCAGAGGAACAGCCTCCCTCCAAGGCTGTCATCGGTGAATCCGCAGAAATTCCAGAGCCAAACCGCTCTGATGAGTGTGAGGGAGCAGGAGGCAGGCTGCTCCTCAAAACTGAAGTGCAGTCCTCTTTGGGGCAGAATAGAAAAGCCTTTCAGCAACAACTCACAGCACAGCACATCCTTTTGGAAGAGGAAACACAGCTCAGTAATCCAACACAGAATCACGGAATCACGGAATCTTTAGAGTTGGAAGGGACCTCTAGAGATCAGCTAGTCCAACTCCCCTGCTAAAGCAGGATTGCCCAGAGCACATCACTCAGGAATGCATCCAGGCGGGTCTTGAAAAACTCCAGAGAAGGGGACTCCACAACTTCCCTGGGCAGCCTGTTCCAGTGCTCTGTCACCCTCACCATAAAGAAGTTCTTCCGTGTATTTGAACGGAACTTCCTGTGTTCTAACTTGTGCCCATTGCCCCTCGTCCTGTCACTGGGAACCACTGAAAAGAGCCTTGCTCCATCCTCCTTCAACAGAAATTTTCTAGTTACTTTAGCTGGGGCAAGGCAATGATTTTCTGCTGGAATTGGACCTAGAGGCCCAGAGTCTCCAGAAAATTCTACAGAGAATGTAAGGAGTATATATAAGGAGTGGAACAGCATTTTGGTCCTATACTAATCCATCTCCAGAAACACAATGACCCTTAGCAGACAATATCCCATCAATTTTTTCCAGAGAAGAGACATACATTTTCCTAATCACCAGGAACAGGAAGAGAAAGAAACTGCTGTTGTCCCACCATATAGGAGCAATCAGGAGCCTTCTACAAATCCTCCTGTACTGGTGGAGAGGGACCAGACATGTCACTTTAATTAAATACTAATAACAATCCCGTCATTAAGTCACTGCATGGCAAGGTAAACATTTACACTTTACAGTGAACAGAGGTTCCCCAGGTCAAATAAATGACAGCCCTATCAGTCCTGCCGGGGGAACAGACATGTTGCAATAAATGAAATTCTCTTTAGATATTAGGGAAAAAAAAATAATTCAGTGTGATAGTGACCAAACTGGAACTGTTGCCCAGAGGATCTGTGGAATGTCCATATTTGGAGATACTCAAAACTCAATTGTACGAGGTCCTGAACAACCTATTTTAACTTGAAAGTGGACTTAACTTTGAAGTAGGCCCTGCTTTGAGTAGGAGGTTGGGTGATTTCCATAGGACCCTGCCAGCCTGAACTAGTTTACAGATCTAAACCAGCAAAGTCATCTTCTAAGTTAAAATGCTGAATGTTGACTTACTTTCTAGGAGGGAAGTGGAATTTGAAGATAAAAGGAAAAACAAGTCAAAAACTTTACAGAAGAGAGTAAGTATATGCATATACATATATAAATACACATGCATATATTCATCTACACCTCAGTCTACTCAAAACTTTTGCTCCAGACCTGAAGTGGGATTTTTGTCCTGAAGTGGGATTCTTGTCCTTTACACTGCTCAACAGAAGATATCTTTTTGAAGTCAGTTAAAAGCACAGAGTCTATTAATTACCACTTGAATTAAAATTCAGTTTATCATGAACTAGACATAGGCAGCCATTTGCAACTCCATCCTTCTGGAAAGGATCACATAGAAGATGATCATCCGAGGAGGAACACAATCCTCCTACACTTTTTGAGCATCAGCTTCCACTGCAAATTGGTTCATTCAGAATCAGGACAGTATTTGTCCAGCCCAGTGACAGAAGGACTGTCAGAACAGATTAATGCAAGACCTAGCAATAGACAGCAGTTGAAAATGGGTGTTTGGGGTTTACGAGTTTCGGTTTACCAACCAGAAAAGGTGTTACCACCCAGCGTTATCACAAGCTTAGATGTAACCAGGCTGCAGCCAAAATAAGCTGCCTACAGCCGGCACAGTTGGAACTGATATTTTGTGCAGGCAGTGAAAATCCCCCAATGAAAAAACTCTGAGCGAGTAGCAGAGCTGTCAAACCTTGACCATTTCTACTCATAATAAAGTTGCGGAAGAGCCTCCGGCCTCCCATTGCAGTGACTTATGTTCTTGGGTCAGTCGCAGATATTCCCAGTACATCCTTGATGGGCAGGTTTTCTCTGACAACAGCTCAAACAGTCTGGGGGGGACTAGAAAAGAGGTGCAGCCCGCGCATATATCTGACAGATTAAGTCCTTCAGCTGGCTGGAAAGATACATCAGAACTCACAGAAAAGCAGAAATATCACCAGACTGGCTTTCCTCTTGATTTTTAACCAGTGGTTCAGAAAAGATGGTTCTTCTTGGGACTTCTTATGTTTTCTTTGTTTTGTTTTGCTTTTTCTTATATACACATATATAAGCATTCCTTCAGCGGTAATTACCGTTGTGCTTGGACTTCCCACAACAATCACAGATCAAATAAATGGACATTAAAACTCACCAAATGTGGGGTAGTAAAAAAAAAAAAAAAAGCAATCTCCAAGACTTATTGCATTCTTCTATCTGCTACACTAAGCTCCATTGGCTTTATAATTTGCTGTCATATCAAAAGAAAGCTCATGATTAATTTGCTGTTGACTGTCAACAGATAACTCTTTTCCAGCCCTGCAGTTTCTAATGTAATTCTCCACCACTGAATATGTGTTGGATTAAGAAAATGCCAACTAGGAAAAGTGTAATGAATCCGAACATCACACTAGAAACATACACCTATCCTATGTCAATTCACAGATGTACAACAGAAAAGTGTATCTCTTTACCTGGAATCTCATCAGTCCCCCCACTGGTGTGTTTGAATCGATCTCCTTCCACGTGGACGTTTGGACACAGGACATCTGAAAAGCAAAAGAACCAGTACAGAATTACCACAGGTAAACACATCATTTTGGAAACTCTAGAACTAACAAAGGCTGATCTCCTGGGTTTTTTCCAACACTTGCTCATGGTTCCACAGTAATAATTCAGTTCCCTCTCTCTGCACACCCCAAATACCCTTCCTCTATTCTGTCCCTTAACCACATTCTGGGCGAAAGACCCAATACTCTACATCTGGTTTCAAGCCGCTTTTTGATGACTGGCCAGCCAAGAAGCTAAAGAGAATAGGTGACCACAGCCTTTCCCTCAGTTAGGACATCCCTCTGGGCTTTTCTCTTTCATTAGTCTTTAAATCTGAATGAAAGTTAAAAAAAAAAATTAAGAAAATCGAAAATAAGATTTCGCTCCCACATTTGTTGAAGGGAAATTTCTGAAGGCCCAGCTGACATTGGGGTACTATTCAGACTTTTCAGAAAGGATGGTTCCTGCTCAGAAAAACCTCAAACTTAAAGTGCTAAAACAGGAAAGGGAATCCAGAGCACAGAAGGATGAAGTGACTTTAGTCCCGCCAAGGTCCCATCGCAGGCCAGCGTCAGAGACAAAAAGTGAAGCCCACTCTCCTATCTCTTTCTGTATTACTTGTGATTCCCCTGTTAACACTCCTCCAGGACCATGACTATTTATGTGTCTGTTCCTTGATTTTGTTCAAGCAGAAAGCAGTGTTAAGTGTGACTAAAACTTTGAAGAATATTCACCCCTACACACAATTTTCAAAAAAGTCATGAAAATACCCAGCCCTTGTCACCCATTTCTCATGCTCCCAATTAGTGTCCACACAATCACAGATAAATGCTTTTCTGCTGAGAACTCTCTACCCATCCACCTCTTTCCAGCTGTATCTCTGAAGTAACATTTATTTATGCTTTGTTTTCCCGGATCGATAGGTAATTGCACACTTGTAAACAACAGGGACAGGTAGCTCAAGGAATCAGTTTAATGAGAATATAAAACTGAACCCCTGACTTTTCACTGCTCACACAGCCCCACATTTCTGTCCTCTCTCTGATTTAAAGAATATCCAGGTGAGGACAGCTGCATCCCATTCCTTCATCTGCCCAGTTTTACACGTGATAATACACATATTCTCTGCAGCTGCAGTTCTCATCTTGCTGCATACGGTATTTAGCATCATCTCCATCTGGTCTTCAGTACATTGTTCCTTCAGTATTGCTAATTGTTGTGCTTGTAAAGGAGCAGCAAGGGCCAAATGCTCCCTAAGGGATGGGGAGCCACCAGCTGAAGGTGACCCGAGCCCTGGCTCACAGGGCTCTGAAGATTTTCTACAGCAGGCCTACCTTGAATTCTATGTGAAGCTACCTCCAAAATTATGAGGTAAAAATGACTTTTCAGAAGACTATGCTAGCAGACCCCGTACCTCTCCTCCTGATTCCTGACTCCTAGTAAAAAAATCCAATATTCCACAATGTTTGCTTAAACCCAGCAATGAAATTGGATATTTTCCTGCTTTATTGTGCTAATGAATTTATGTTCCAGGTTATCTGCTGCAGATGGGGCACTCACAGCTCAGTAGCAAAAAAAAAAGGGACTGTAAAAGCCACTGCCAGCAGCCCAAACAGCCAACACAGCAATCAAAAGTAGTCAAACGCTTTCAGCCACCCCTTTGCTGAAGCAGTGGGGAGGGCAGAGCGTGGTTGCTCATGTAAGTGTGCATCATCCAGGGCATTTCAGATTTTCTTTGGACCACCTTTAGGGCTGCTGCTTCTACAGATAAAATTCAGAGTAGTCACGTTTTTCCCCCCACCACACCAGGAACCGCTACTGATCGATGCACAGGGTCACTCTCTGTAAGTTTTAGCCAGAGGTCTCTTGTGCTCCCTGATGCCTGTTGGTTTGAAGGCTATGATACTTCGCTCAAACCCGCTTTTGTCTTAACATCAGACAGGCAAAACCATGTGGTAAGCTCCCCTCCATCAGAGGTCTGCACAACTTCCCAACACAATAGGGAACCTCTCCCTTCTAGGAGAACTTTAAGCGCTGAAAAACTTTTAAACCATTAAGACTTGCAAGAACCAAAGTTCAGCCACCTGTACTCCCATTCAAAATTAAGCTGTATTGCAAAAGCTTTGTTTAGAAGTATCAGAATCCCTGTGCAGATGTTACACTGATTCTTTAAATTTTGGCTTTGCCAACATTGAATGCCCTTTTGGTTACAGGCACTGAGTCAGTGCAGTAAACAGCACTTCTGAGCCCCAGTCTCGGAACTGGAAGATGTATGGCTATGCAGTAAAATAAGGAACATAAGAAATCAAAATGAGCAAAATTTCCCCAAATAAAGAGTAAACAAATGGAAGGGATAAATAAAATCACAAAAATGTCATTCACCTCTGCTGCCCAGGACTCCTGAGAGATACACAGGGGAGAATAAAACATCTCAGACACCGCAGGGTGCCTCTTAATGCAACAAGGATGTAACGTCTGAATTATAGATACATAAATTATCGCTCCAATATTTTATGACATCACATACCCTCCACGAGGCCCAATTAGAAAGAACCATGTCTTCCTAGCAGGGAAGTATGAGCTAGCAAAATCTTCCTGGGTTTAACTCCTATTTTGGAACCAGGACTATACAACAAACTTATGGGTTTGGCTTTGGTGCAGAACCGTCTTGCCACAAAAAACAGAAATGGCAATGTTAATAATATTATTCTCTTCTTCCAGATATGACCTTTAAATCTCTTACTACCTCTTAAAGAACTGTGGCCTCACTGTGGCCTCCATTTTACAAATGTCCTGTGCTCCTTTTGGCTTCTCCCTTCCTGCCTGCATCTAAAGCACAAGCATAAACAGTCCACAGGGGAAAGAAAATGATTGCAATGCTCAGTTTCCAGCCGCAGAATAATTCACAGTGGTTATGCACAAAAGAGGTTAGTGCTTTAGCATCCAAGTCAACAGCATGGCTACTCGTGTCCAGAGGAGCAGTGTGCCAGACCGACAGCACATCCATCCATCCCAACCAGCGATCAGGTCTCATTGCTGCACCCAAGGGTACATTGATAGGAAAGGCAAAACAACAGTTGTTCCTCTCCTTTGGAGCCTTTCCGTGAGATCCCTGGTATAGACGAACATTTTAACATCAGATTGTTTATGCCTATTCTTTCTGCCACTGCCAGGCCAAACTTTGAGCAAACACTCACAGCATTTGCAGCAATGAGCATCCACTGCATACGTCAGAAAGAGTAACAGACATCTACCCTGCAGCTACATCTCTACTTAAGTGTAAACATTCACAGATTTGCAAAAGAGAATATAACACTGACTGACCTGAGCTTTCAGCCAGTGGTCCTTGCTAGGTCCTCTCTGGCCATGTTATTCAAATCGACATGACCTTGCAGCTGCTTTTGAACACAGATTGTTTAAAACTACTTGCTTGTCCTCAACTTTATGTAATAATCTGTCATTCCTTTGCTTTATCCATAAGTTTTATCAGCAAAGATTTTACGTTTATGTCCGTGCGACTCATGAAAATTTTTAATAGCAGCAGAACTTCTATATATCCCTTTTACAGTTGCTCTAGAAATTATGACTTTCCACTGACACCTGCTACATGATATCAGTCAGCTCTTAATCCATTGTAGAGTGTTACTTTTTAATGCAAATGTCATTCAACAGGCAATAACAATGCCTAAGAACAAATCTATATTATCTAGGTAGTTACCATATCAACCAAACTGTTGTAACTCTCCACAGAAAGAAATTAGTTTTGTTAGAGATGACCTCTTTCTCATAAAATTATAATCCTTGAATAGGAATGCATAATAATTCGCATTCTGTAATACTTTATTCACTGACTTCAACATCAATTATTATTTTTTTGCAAGCGAGACCAGGCAAACCGGTCTATAGCTATACATATGAATCATTTTTTAATAGCGATACATTTAAATAATTTCCAAGTCCTATAATTGGTGTTGTACTAAGAAGCTATATGTTTTCCCGGGTACCTTTCTTCTCTTTTACTATTGTTATGCTCTAGTAGTCCAAACTTGCCAAAGACAACTGTATGGTTTTTTTAGGATGGCTGGTGAAGTTCTTCTAGAGTGACTTGCTCCTTACAACCAGAAGGTCCATCCAGGGCTGTGACTTGAAACCTCATTTCCTACCTCTAGAGGCAGATGCCTCAGCAGACGACTTGCTCAATGTACGATAACCATTTCCTTCTTGCAGCCCCCTTTTTCACAGATCTCCAAATTGTTCAGAACAGTTTGCGTACCGCACATCAGTGAGAAAACAGAGAATCCAGTTCAGCCTCACACAAGCCTTGGTGCTGACTCCGGGACAACAGTTTTCTACCTGCCCAGCTTCTGGGTGGATCTTTGCAGACAACCACAGGCACTCATAACTGACAGGAGACGAGAGTGTTATGTTCAGTACTCTATTTTTCCACCCTGATCCCTGCCCTCCCTCACTCCAGCCTGTAAGGTCCTCTGGAACATAGGGGCACTTAATAAGATGTCTGCTGCAGGAGCTGCTTAAGTACAGATGAGTAACAACAGAAAATATTTAGAAGTAATATCATAGTTATAGTGACCGTCGAATCTCCAAGAGAAATGGACACTGTATATCTCTCAAAGAGGCATTAAAGCATTTCCAAGCATCGGGGACATTTGCTTATGGAAAATGTATCCTGAATGCTTTCAAAAGGTGCTCATACATCTTATACTTACTGCACACCTGGTATTGCTCATTGGTTATAGGACTAGCATTTACAAAGCTTAGCTTTCACATAAAAAAAACCGTTCTCCCTAGATTTCTGCTCCAGTCAAAAAAAAAAAAAAAAAAAAAACCAAAAAACTCTGGTCACTTAGAGAAGTGGTGATTTAGAGAAGAAACATAGACAGAAGCACTTAAAATTACCTCAAAGGGCTTTGCATTCTCCAGCAGAAATACATTTTCAGGAGATGCCCTTAGTCACAGTCAGATTGTGATCTTTACAATGCATCATTTCAGAGGGAACACACGAAGAACAGATGCAATACCTGGGGCACAGAGAAACTCTTACCTAATCTGAGCTATTTTAGCACCCTCTACAGCTGTCTTGGACACCAGTTTTAGAATGGGATGCACCACTCTTCGAAGATGTCTCTCTCTGCATTGAGTATTGACTGAGTTTGAATATCTCTTTTGCAATAGACACTCTACTCTACTTTAAAGCAGGTAGAGTTAGGTGAGGTAATTCCCACCATAAAAATGCTTAAGAACCTGAAGAAAATGGGGCTCTCTGTCCTGCTTCTTGTGACTGTGAAATCCTGTTCTGAGTCCAGCTCATCACTGAATAGGCTGACTTGGTATCTCTGAGCTTCTTGGGTCAAGGAAGCACAATGTAGTTTTCTGAAAATTACCTAACTGCAGATAACACCCTTTTCTTTAAGCAAATCATAATAAGATCTGTTTGATGATAATGAGTGATTTAAGCCTCACTTAAAAGAGACAGTACGTCTTACAAAGTATATGCACTGTAAGAGACATGTCAGCAGAGCCTGTCAGTTCAGGAACTTTTACTAGCATTAAATTAGCATTAATAACATATTGATGTGAAACTGTAATAACGGGGCTGTGAATTTGGAAAAGAACAATGTGAATGATCTGATAGTTCAAGTCTCTGCCTCCAAGCCATTTCAAAGGAAAGTCAAGGGAAAGGAATAGAAAAAAAAGGGAAAGCAGAGCAGAAAGAAAGAAAGAAAGAAAGAAAGAAAGAAAGAAAGAAAGGAGAAAGAAGTGAGAAAGAAAGAAGTGAGAAAGAAAGAAAGAAAGAGAAAGAAGGAAGAAAGAAAAGAGAAGAGAGAGAAAGGAGAGAAAGCAAGAGGGAGAGGAAAAGGAAAAGAGGGAAAAAAGAAGAAAGGGAAGGGCAAAGGCAAAGGGAAAAGGACCGGATTGACACAGCAAGATTCATTTAGGGTCTATAAACATACAAACGGAGAAATGACTTTTCACTGTAGTGGGCTATTAAGTCTGCCAGACTCCCCCTTGAAACTGAAGTGAGACAGATTGAAACCATATGGCACTTTTTCCTTTCTGACATTTCCTTTTTCCACCTCTGGACTAGCTTATATGAGAAGGACACGAGGCTCTCCATCTGCTGAGAACCTCAGATCCAGCCTGTGCATACGTCTGCCTTGGAGTCAGACCCAAGGTGCAGGTAAGATGGGGAGGAACAGCACAGCCCACAGCACTGCAGGAGCTCACACCATTGGACTGTGGTGCTCCCCCCTGACCCCACAAGTTTATGAATCTCCATTTCTATTTGTACCATAGGAAGAGCAAAATTATTGGAAGAAATGCTTTGTCCATGTGTCCAACCTGAGTAGCTTTTTCTTAGAACACCGTTTTGAAGGCAACTCCCTCACTTGGAAGGTTTGGTTAAAGTCACAGCATCGTGTCTGTTATAGCAATCCCTGGCCAGGACCAGTGTGGTCCTGCAGCCCCTTAAGGCTTTCTATTGAGAAACCTTCCCTTTAAAGTGCTAAACACAAATCGCTGTTGCCAGCGCTCCATCCTTTTGTCCTTAGGACTCTGCTGAAACAGTTTCTTCATTTTCATTTTTATTCTTTCAAGAATAAGTAAGCCCTCAGCTGCCAAGGGCTCCTCCAGGGACTTGTGTATAATGAATGCTGAACACGTGTAGCTGTCAAGTTACACAAGAATAAAGTAGAGAGGTGAGAATAGAAACACAAGAAGGTTAAAGCAAACATTGTTTATTACCATGCTGCTTTTTTTTTTTTTTTTCTCAAACTGAGAATTTTAGGATTCCAGAATCTCAGCAGCACCCAGTGCATTGCCAGATATTCAGCCACTCTCTGCATCTCCATCATTATTCCATTCCCACAACAGAAAGCCCCCACTTTCTCTTAAAAACCATGATATTCCCAACCTATACATTTGAGTTGTCTCATCCCCTGACAGCCTCTTTAGCCCACCATACATTCTATCCACAGATAAGGAAATAGTCTGGCAAATGCAAGCCTCATTAAAAGGTGTCTCCCAGAATTTTAGACCAGAATACAAAATATTTGCAAGGAATAACTATTCTTTAGCCACTGAAGTCAAAGATGAAGTCTGAATCTTGTGGGTTTTTCAGAGCTAAAAAATAATAACCCTGCAAGAAAGAGAGATTATTGGGGGTTGGGGGTGAGGGTGTGGAGGAGCACTTGAATAGACCAAGTTCCTTTTTTTCTGTAGTTAATACTGCAAATTTTTTCTACATAGAAACAAAATTTCCCATTGAAGCGTACACTTAAAGGGGAAGGGCCTGGTAAGAAAATTTTTCTTAAAGTTAAGAAGATTTCATGAAAGTAGTTTCTCAGAGGAGCTTTCTGAGACCCCATTAGCTCTGCTCTTCAATTACTTAGACAGTTCACTCTGCAGCAGTTCCTCCAGCACACCGAACTCCCCTGCAGTCAGTTGATGACACAAGTAACTCCTATATGTAACACTGCCTTTATTATTTTTTTTCTTTTATAAAACATGTTACGCGGACCATTATGAAGCCTCAATATTTAAGGGTTCCCCCCCCTCTTTTAAAAATACTTCTTCTTTTGAAAGAATACCTCCACGCTCTGCCCATATTCACTAAATAATTTTTGCAAATATTCGTTGTCAGATATTCTTTCCCAGCAAATGAACCGATCTTTAAAGTGCCACCCACCCTTGGAAACAAATTCATAAGGAAAAGAACTGGCATATTTTTCAACTACAGTGGTGGCACTGACAGTGTAATGATACTGCAATTGCTTCTATACTAACATTATAATTTGTAGCAAGGTGTAGGTAAAACAGAGCATCACAGCAATTACATGATTCCACCTTGCAGTTTAATGCCTTAAGCACTTCTCACTCCCTTTCTGAAATCACGCTGTATCTTCACACTGTAAAGCTTAAAGTCCACCAGTGCCAGGAAAATGACCCATTCGTGGGTGCTGCAGCCAAGGTGGATTCTGCCTTTTCCCCTCAAACAATGCCTGCATTCATTCTGGATTAGGTTTCCATATTTGCACACAGTCACCATGGTGGTGAGCCTCATAAATGCTCACAATGAAATGGAATGGGAATAGCAAACCCTCCCCACAACACAGAGTAGAGACTGAGCAAACGCAGCTACAGCCCAGCCCACTCCTCAAAATTCCCACGTCACATTTTTCCACCAAAACATTAGTCTAAAAATGCACCACCACCCAGCTGAATTGCTTTCCAGACGCCCCTGGCTGATGAGTAGGTCCCAGGTGATGCTGTGGGAGCGTAGACATCTGCGTTTGCAGGGCTCCTTCCCCCTTTATCAGCACAGCAGCCAGAAAATGGGGTTCTTTGGTTACTCAAACCACACATTCTGTGCCTGGCACGGTTCAGTAAACGTTACATTCCACACGGAGGGGAAGCAAGACTTCTACTGGGTATTATATCCCAGAGAGCATTCATACATTTCAGGTCCCAGGCAAGACGACGCTCTGGATCCTTCTAAGGGAATGGAGAAGCAAGGCTCCTTCAGAGGGCAATTCAGAGTAGAAACCCAATTTAGGTGCCCCGACTTACCCCTGAAAAAGCTACTCTCTTCCTGCTGGTTAGAGGTGGAACCCAAGGACACATAGTTCCCAAGTCAGACGTCTATCAAAGGCACCACAGTTACATCCACCCAATTAAAACAAGCATGGTTGGGTGCATTCCTGGGCACTGAGGCCAAGGCATATTCGAGCCTATGTCTATGCTAGCAAATGGTCTTAGCCTCCAAAACAAGGTGGCTGCCGACCATGAACACTCCCTGGCATGTTGTAAGCACCCATCTGGGCCCTAGAAGTGTTCTGACAGAGTGTTAGCTTGACTGGGCCAAAATGGGCCAGACACCAGTGCAGATGAGTGCATTGCATTGCCCAGGAATGCTTCTGGCCACATTTACGGTTACTAGTTTAGATACAGCCCATAAATATCATCCTTTGCTAAGAGCTCTGTAATAAAGATCAAAAGGAGCCTCTTGGGCAAAAATGCTAAATTAATTTTATGGTCACAGGTCACCAATTCTAAACGCATTCAGTTCAAACAATAAAGTGGGAAAGGGGCTGAGTGCACAGCCAAGAAATGTATTCTATTTAAGTAGGAACAGGGGAAATGCAGGGAGTTCTGGCATTTTCAAAACACTTGAAGTCCTTTTGAAGGTGAAAAAAGAAAAAAAAAAATTGATAAATTCTTTTCCTACACTTTCCTTCCTGTCCTGCCTCATTTACACCAGAACTGTTCACATAAATGTGAAAAATACTGTTTTTCCCACAGTGTGGCAGGTTGTGCTATGCATTTACGTCACCTTCTCACACTGGATCCAAGCTTCTCTCTCTTCTACTTTTGCCACTGTTTACTACCTATTTTATTTCTCATTTCTGCCTGTCCCATGCTCTGGATCTTGACTCCAAAAGGGACCATCCTACTACAGGTACTCACACCCCAACAGCACACATAAAGTGACAACCACACAATCCCACCAACACAGGGAATGCTGAACAGCCCAACAACCCTATCTCCAGGCTGACCCCATACTCTAAGCCTTAGCCCATCTTCAGATGTCATTTAAAATTTCCCAGAGAACCTCCTGAATCTTGGTGAGGACTCATCTTTCCAAGAGATACCTACACTGCAGGGTTCACTGACGCACCCACACAAATGCAAGAAACTCTCTGGACAGCTGACAGCAGACCTATATTGTCAGGAGGACTGATGTAATTAGCACCATTTAAGTGAGCAGCATACAGAATTAATTTGCACATGCTCCCACAGGGAATAAATGGCACTATGGGAACTATGAATATAGCATCAGGCCTCAGCACTTCCAAGCTAATTTGCTTGTGTCTGCCCCTAAACAAATACACAGACTGTGTGCCAAGGAGCTTGTCGGCAAACAGCACAAGGTTTCGAGGAAAGCAATTAGCAGCTGCAGCGCTTTCCACCCAAGCTGTGAGCTGATTGCTACTCTGGGGCACGAGTCCACCCCTTTCTCTCTGGCTCTCCCATCTTGGGAAAGAGGTGAAGCTTCACCACGCAAAGTGTGCTTGATCCCAGCGAACCGCAGGGCTTCTCCTGAGTGGATGAACATTGCCCTAGCAGACAAATTGCCGTGCAGATGTCTTCATGCTGATGACCTGTAAAATATTCAAGAGGATGACAGCATGGAGTTGAGTTTGAGCACATCCTCCAGGAGCCAGCAGCCACAGCAACAAGGCCTTCCCCAGTGGCTGCTCTATGGGCACAGATGGAATGTGTCAGTCCTGACCCAGCTGCTAGGCTCCTTGGGACAATTTTAGCTGTGTTCGCCGCCTGTGCTTCATAGGCTGGAGAGAGCAGGGTCCTGCTTCTCACTCATGAAGTTTTAAAGAATACTGTGTTTTACTTCCTGGATTTTGCACCGTTGGATATGGATCGATTCCAATATCCATCAGTGTAATGAACAAATGAGACTTCCATGGTCTGCAAGAAGAGCTGACCTGAAACATCTGTGCTTTATACTCCTTTAAAAACAGATAAGGATCAATACTACACATGCAAGTGTTGATTGTAGAAATAGGAGCAGAAGCATGTCCGCTAACAGAAGTGGATCTCTCTTACCCTTTTTCCTGTGCTATTAAACAAGTAATACAGAAGCAAAGTTTTGCCAGCAGCAAATTTCACAACAGGGAGATGGTAGTAACAGTAGCAAAAAGAATGCTAAATCTCTTATAGCAATGGCTGGTTTTAGGAAGGACTCCAATGTTGTAAAACACTACTGAGACAAGAGAGAAGGTGGTTTTGTTTCATTCATTTTTTAAAGTAGCAATTCTGTGTTAGTCCTGTTATTGAAGCAACTGAGATTAAAAATAAACTCTGTGTGAAGCTTCGGTAGGTTGGCTCTCACTGAATAGGAACATTACAATATTTCTGCTATAAAACCCCATCAATCTCACTTGCACTCGGCATTCATGAGAGGCACACTCCCCAAATGAGCGCAACGGAGCGGTGCAGCTACAGATCTGCCGGAGCCATCAGTTCCCACTGCTGGCTGGAGGTACAAGCCAGGCTGTCCGTTATCCTCCCATGTGCCACAACACAGAGACAAGAGCACAGGGTCTCCTAATCCGAGCACTGTCAAAATGGTGAGATGCCAAGTTAGGGTTTATATTTTATTTTAAAAAAGCAAATCCTAAGAAGACTGAAAATACTATTTTATTTGTTAAATTGCTATAAAAACAATGACCTGCCCAGAATAATAGCAAGAAATCCATGGCGTTCTGTTACTTCACAGTAGTTCCAAAAGTGAATTAATTAGAAGCAACTTGGTTCCAAGCTGATGCCTTTTCAGCTGATCAATAAATATACACTAGTTGTTCTCAAATAACTTTCAAGAGAGAAATATAGCTCAAGGACATGTTTATGAGGGACTCTGACTGGCATTACTCTTCTGGTGTAATTATACAACTGCAAATTGAACAGTATCATCTTCCACGTGGGTATTTTTGGGGGCTACTGTAACAGTGGCTTTGGGACTCTAACCAGCAGCAGTATAATTATATCACAAGAGCAAAGCAAGGAAATTTCTACATAAATACAAGACTTGTAAGTTTGCTTTTTGTTTTGTAAAGAAGTTTAACATCACCTTTGCAAAACAGAGGGGTTTTTAAGACAAATAAGTGACTTCAGTTCCTCTTAAAAGAAGCCAGGATAAATTAACATCCTGGCAGAAGGGCATGGTTACACCTCAGCAAACTCAGCAATTTGCCTGGTTGCAGTCAACATCCTTCCACTACCTGCGTTTGACCTTTCGTGGGCAAGACGCTGAATTGGCCACACAGAGGCAGAAGGTAGCAGCAGGCATGCGCCCCATCACCAACTAGAGAAAACAATGTGTCACTTCTTTGGTGGTAGAGCTTTTCAGAAGAGATGCTGTGAGAGCAAACCATCCCTCTGATAATCTTCACGGGTATAAAGCAGGGGTACACCAATGGAAACAGTGCAGGGATGAAGGGATTGATCATTTGAGAACAAGGGCTTGTCCCACACCAGGTACCACACAAGCCGTCAGCTTTCAGATCTCAGAAAACTCTTTGGTTCTGCCTTCCAGTGTTCTACAGAGTCCGTCTGGAAAAAGACACTATTCAAAATGACTGAAGGATGGCAGAATCATAGAATCATAGGGTTGGAAGGGACCTCTGGAGATCATCTAGTCCAACCCCCCTGCCAGAGCAGGGTCACCCAGAGCAGGTTGCACAGGAACGCGTCCAGGCGGGTTTGGAATGTCTCCAGAGTTGGAGACTCCCCCACCTCTCTGGGCAGCCTGTGCCAGGGCTATGCCACCCTCAAAGGAAAGAAGTTCCTCCTCATGTTTAGGTGGAATTTCCTATGCTCAATTTTGTGCCCGTTACCTCTTCTCCTGTCCCCAGGCACCACTGAAAAGAGCCTGGCCCCATCCTCCTGACACCCACCCTTTAAGTATTTATAAGCGTTGATAAAGTTCCCCCTCTCAGCCGTCTTTTTTCCAGACTGAAGAGACTCAAATCCCTCAGTCTTTCTTCATAAGAGAGGTGTTCCAGTCCCCTAATCATCTTGGTAGCCCTTTGCTGTCCCCTCTCCAGCAGTTCCCTGTCCCTCTTGAACCGGGGAGCCCAGAACTGGACACAGTGCTCCAGGTGCGGCCTCCCCAGGGCAGAGTAGAGAGGGAGGATGACCTCCCTCCACCTGCTGGCCACATTCTTCTTGATGCACCCCAGGATGCCATTGGCCGTTTTGGCCACAAGGGCACATTGCTGGTTCATGGTCAACCCGTTGTCCACCAGGACTCACAGTTCTTTTTCCATAAAGGTGCTTTCAAGCAGGTCAGCCCTCAACCTGTCCTGGTGCATGGAGTTATTCCTGCCCAGGTGCAGCACCCTACACTTGCCCTTGTTGAATGTCACAAGGTTCCTCTTTGCCCAACTCTCCAGCCTGTCCAGGTCTCTCTGTATGGTGGCACCGCCTTCTGGTGTGTCAGCCACCCCTGCCAGCTTTGTGTCATCGGCACTCTATCCCCTCATCCAGGTCATTGATGAATATATTGAAGAGGACTGGACCCAGTACTGACCTCTGGGGAACACCACGCGTCAATGACCTCCAACTAGACTCTGTGCCCCTAATCACGAGCCTCTGAGCTCTGCCTTT
>VXBH01007996.1:223138-280291 GCA_013400035.1 Rynchops niger
TCCTGAGGGCTGGGCTGAGCAGTAAAGACCGAAGAAAAGAAGGCATTCAGTAACTCCGCCTTCTCTGCATCCTCTGTCACCGTGGCTCCTGTTTCATTCAACAGTGGGCCCACAACTTCTCTGGTCTTCCTTTTGCTTCCAATATACTTGTAGGAGCCCTTCCTGTTGAGCTTGACATCCCTGGCCAGGTTTAATTCCACGGCGGCCTTGGCTTTCCTCGTTTCATCCCTGCACGCTCTGGCAGCATTCTTGTAATCGTCCCAAGAGGTCAGTCCCTTCTTCCACTTATTGTAGACTTCCTTCTTCCACTTGAGATTTTGCAGAAGCTCCTTGCTCAACCATGAAGGTCTCCTGCATCCCTTGGCCGATTTCTTTCTCTTAGGGATGCACCGATCCTGAGCTTGGAGGAAGTGGTCTTTGAATATCAACCAGCTTTCTTGAGCCCCTTTGCCTTCCAGAGCCCTAGCCCACAGGTTCTCTCCAAGCAGTTTTTTTGAAGAAGTCGAAGTTAGCCCTCCTGAAATCCAGGGTTGTAATTTTACTTCTTGATGTTTTGTGCATAGTACCCATGATCCTGAAATCAATCCTGAATCAAGCTCAGTGCCTTCTTCCTTACATGCTAAGAGTTTAAAAGAGTCATTGACGTTGATGTTTGGCATCTTTACAGATGTAAAGACCTTTAAGAGACTATCTGGGTTTTAAAGCTCTCAAACACAATTAAAAAAAAAAGCCAGGCTGAAAGCATTGGGTTCACTTCTGACTTGTGTTTTGAAATATAACTTCAGTCCAACATTAATTTTATTCAAACAGTCTTATACACCTGCCAGTTTCCATACATGCCACCAGGCCCATACTTTCTAAGGAGGTTTGCATGAGATCTGAGCACTTCATTCCCATGGGCACTTGCAGGTATCTCTCCCCTGAAGCCCAAAAGAAGATGAAAGAAAAACAACTAAGTGGTAAGTGCTTTTGAGGGTACCTGCCCACGCCTCTCTTTGCTACACAAAGGATGTTACAACTGGAGCCTGGAAAGCAAACGTTTGGAGGCTGTAAATCAAAGCAGGCCCAACCTGAGCGCTGGTCCTCAAGCCAGGTGCACATAGCTCAAATGCATTCTTCCTTTATCCCCTACAGAATTTTCCCCACTCAAAAATGTCAATCACTCATTTTTAAGGAGAAAAATAAATCTGAAATGATGCTTCAGACAAGACAAACCTGCAAGAAGGGTAGAGGGAGAGAATCAGCTCAGAGCACAAAAAGGAAACAATTCAAGAGACAGAAAGCACGCAAGCATTAATCGGCAGCTACAGCCCTGCCACCTGTGGATACTGAGGTCTTCATTCCCCACTAAGAGCCTATCTGTGCCAGAAAAGCTCCCATTTATCAAGCCCTGTGCCATAATACAGGACTGCCACACTGTGCTATACACCTGTGTTTTCTTATTCATGTATTTGCAATCAAATTGTGCTCTTCTTTTAGCTATTCAAATTGAGCTATTCTATTTACTGTATTCAGTTCTGGGCCCCTCTGTACAAGAGGGACACTGAAGTGCTGGAGCGTGTCCAGAGGAGAGCTACCAGGCTGGGGAGGGGTCTGGAGACCAGGTCATATGAGGAGAGGCTGGGGGAGCTGGGCATGTTTAGCTTGAAGAAGAGGAGGCTGAGGGGAGACCTCATTGCCCTCTACAACTACCTGAAAGGAGGTTGGAGAGAGGTGGGTGTTGGCCTCTTCTCCCAGGTGAATAATGACAGAACTAGAGGAAACGGTCTGAAGTTGCAGCAGGGGAGGTTTAGATTAGATATTAGGAGGAATTACTTTCCTGAAAGAGTGGTCAGGCACTGGAAGAGCCTGCCCAGGGAGGTGGTTGAGTCACCATCCCTAGAGGTGTTTAAGAAACGTCTAGATGTGGCACTTCAGGGCATGCTCTAGTGGCAGAGATTGTAGGTTGTTTGGTTGGACTGGATGATCTTAAAGGTCCTTTCCAACCATGAAGATTCTGTGATTCTGTGATTCTTCTGATAGCCTGCCAGCAATACAACCCAAGCCTCCAGACCAGCATGCCAGGATAAATTGATGCTGTAAAGGTTTCAGTTACTTATAGCCATGAAAGGTACACCATAACGTGAGAGAATAGGTGCCTACTGAGGACCTGCAAGATCAGAGTGACTGTACCTGTCCCCACAGTTCCTCTCTCGGGAGACAAGCACGCTGACTGTCTGAAAGAGAATGTGGTTTGCACTGATTTCTTAAAATATATTAGGTTATTGACATTTTAAACTGAAAATGGAACTTCTTCACTTTGCATAAAAAAGATCAAAATAAGACAGTGGTGGTTATTAGTGGTGGTTTTGGCAGTATTAGGTTGATGGTTGGGCTCGATGTTCTTAAAGATCCCTTCCAACCTAGACAAGTCTATGATTCTGAGATTCTATGATTCTATGACATTTTAATAACTTTGAAACTTGTCCCAATCCCTCTCCATCACCAACAACTTCTCTAAATTGGCTTTTCCCAGGAAGATTCAATCTTGATGAACTCGCATTTTCCCCATGTCAGGCATTCAATTAAGAGGTCCCAAACCAATTCTGAGAGGTTTCTTTTCCTACACAATGTAATGTCTGCAAGCCTATGCATGGTGCAGGAAGTGAATAATTTTATCTGCTGCCAGCTAGGAAATAGAGATTTGAAATTGATGTTTAAATCAGAAATAAAATAAAAATTGCAGGCAGAAGTAGGGTATTTCAGCTTGAGAGCCTCTGATGAGTCCTGAAGGACAACTTTGATCAATTGCTCACCCTGCACGCTCCTCTCCAGTCTGAGAAGGAAAGGGGTTTCAGAAAAGCTCTTCTGGAGTCAGGAACAGACACATTTTCTGTCATCAAATGCCTCAGTAGCAGCTCAGCAGAAGTGGTCTGTAGTGAAACCAATATCAAGAAGGTGTCCTTGCAGAGTCACTGCACATTTTAAAGGACTAATTCCCACAGGTTTGCTGGTGTTTTGGGTTTTTTTCATATTGCACACCCCTAATTTTCTTTCAAGGACCCCTGGGACCTGTATTTCAAATTTAGGCTTAGTAACCATTCATTTTCTTTCATTTGGACTTTTCAATTTTCTAAAATGATGCTTGTGCAAAGCATATACTGGGAACTGCAGCATCAGGTGGGGCTATGTAGCTGCGAGGCGAGATTTCACGGTCAGGTCCCCATCCTCAGTCTGCATCACCTGGCATGGGGACCCGCTGGGATCCTCTTCAGCACAACCCACTGCGTCTTTCCCTGCTGGATCTCACCTCCATTGGCTCCAGCATGGCACTGGGTACACACAGTCATGAAGCCTCAGAACTCCCCACTGGTCTGTGCCTTTGTACAGCACTAAAACGAAGATGCTTGCACCAAAGAGCCACACAGGCACTGAGAACTGGGCAGAATCTACTGCTTTAATTTATTTTTCTTTTCTTATCACATCTATTATATCAGATATTGCTCCCCTTTTCTGTATTAGCATAGAGGCAGGTTATAGTCGATACCTGGAAAAGTAATTCTTGAAGCCCTTTAGCAGTTATTTCCCACATTTTATTACAGACTGTGTTGGGCACAAAGCAGAATAAAAGCAGGGAAGGAGGAGGGACAGCGCTCAGCTGGGATGTTCATGTGTCTCTACACACAAAGACAGCACAGCTAGAAGGGCTCACAAACACCTGGCAAAGGGCAGGGCAATCAGCTTTGGTTTTTATCAGGGAGCGCTACAGAAAAGCATCGCTGCAGAACGCTCCCCAGGGGTCATTCCCAGTTGTCTGTAAGATCCAGAGGGAATGGGGAAGGCGTGTGGGTGCCTGCTACAGAGGAGGGAGGCAGCTATGCACCTACTGATCAATGCAGAGCTGTTATTTGGCCTGGATCATAGCATCTGTCTCTCGTGGGCTCTGGGAAAATAGTATCACAGCTTTACTTACTACGGAAATTGCCTATTCAGTGAGTTTTGGCTTCCACTATACATTACGGATGTAGAGGGAGAACTGGAAGAGGAGCTGATGTTATCGTAGAGACTGCAATTCCTAAGGAATTTACCATCTACCTTTTGCAGGCTGGATTCCTCCCCTCTTAAAGGGAGACTTGAGCCTTAACTGACTGTAGTGAAGGTTTGTGCATGTTTATCTCACCTAGCTTGCAGAGGTACGGCTTTGGGGAGTGGATATTTTATATGCTGACCTGAAGAAGAAATTGTCTCTGGCCAAGGATCGCAGGAGAATGAGTTTGAACTTACAGAAGTGTATAAGGGCACAGACTGGGCTGGGGCTTTGTATGTGAGGGAAGGAACAGTGGCAAAGTCTGCAGCGGGATTATGGCGAGACACATTAAAGCTTTTCATCAGCGCTTTCTCGTAAGGTTATAGGTATTCTGTATAATTACCATTAGCTAGAGTGGCCAAAAGCATGAAGAGGCAAAAAGTATAAGTTCATTATGAAAAATATGAAGAATACACCAGAGGGGAATGCAGAGGATGGAAAATATTGCTAAGGAAGTTAATCCATTTCTTAAAAAAAAAACTTTTAATAACTCTGAAACTTACCCCACAAGTCCCAGTGTGGACCAATTGGCCCTTTGCCACCTTCTACTTCAGGGCAATGGAAATGGGATCCATCAGCTCAGCAAATACCTCCGGCGAACAAAGGCCCCACTGCCAGAATTTGTTGGCACCGGCACCATTCCCACGCATTGCCCCACATCCCCTCCGGAGAGTAGGACTGACATGTTTAGTCCAAGTGTCCCTGCCTGGCACCAGCACCCGGAGCTTTGTCCTCTTCCCCTCCCCGTTTCCCTGCCCGGGTCTTGGGGAGGCCTGAGCTGTCTGAACCATCCAGGGGGTTCCCTCGCACACCGAGCCGACCTCTTTGTGCTCTGCCCCAGTGAGCACAACTAATAAGCACAGCTCGCCTCCTTTAATTGAGGCTCTGAATAACCGAGAGCAAGTACCAACACTTCCCACAAAGGCAAAGCTACCCTTACCGTGGAGCACAGCTGCCAGTCACACAGGTCCGCGTTGGCATTTCACAAAAGCTGGTCTATTTGCATGGAAAGCAGCTATCACAAAAAACCAGCTACAAGCATGAATTCCAGGGAAGTCCCCATGGCAGAGAGCATGTCTAGCTTTCAGCACCCCACACTTACTGAGCACCAGCAGCTTGGCTAAATTATTTTGTCCTGCAACAGGATTTTCTAAGCAGCTGTGGAAGCCCAGAGGAATGACATAGAAGCCGGTGATGAAAATTACTGCAAACCAGAGGGTGTTTTTCAGCTCGGAATACAAAACAGATCAGCTTTTCTGCAGGCACTGGTAAGAAAATTACTAATTAGTTCTAAGTGTGGTGATAGGCCAGCTCTCTTGCTTAGTTACTCATTCATTAAAGTGAAATTAATCTGGATTTAGATCAATGTAAATGAGTGCAGAATGTAGCTGGGTGTTTTGTTTTTGTGTACACCCATCTGCTGCTGTTGCCGATAGCGGACAAACAAAGCTAAAAGCGCAACATAGGACACCACAAACTAAGCCCTGTCCCTAAAGACCAAGGCCTGCTATGAAGCAGTGACGTGTCCTGTTACAGATGCTAGCCCCCAAAACTCAATCTGAGGATGTGGAGACATTCATGTAAATGGTGATTACTCTAGATAAGGCTCACACAGAATTATTGGGGAGCAAAGGAAGGAGGCAGGAAAGGCAGCATGCCTCAAGTTCCCCATGTGGAGAGGTCAAAGACAGCCTTGACTTGGTAAACAGTGAGAAAACTTTATACATAATACATCACAGTCTTGGCTTTGGCAATGAGGTTCCAGAGCTTCTGTATTTCACTGTCATCCTCTGTCCTGGTTTGAGGTAAAACAGAAACAATTTTCTGATTTGTAATTTTACTTTTTAGCTGGGCCTCTTCTAACTGACTAAACTCTGAAATTAACAGCATATTGTTCAGTGTTCACTCTCAGAGTGACAAGACCTGATTATACCAAGGAACGGTACGCACAGAGGCTCTTGCTTAGACTTATTGCTATAACAACCAAGGTCAGCTCACTTTGCTGTTTTGCCCCGTTAGAGGGTCGGAAGCGGAGAAGCGCAGAGGGGTCCCACCTGCAGGGAGNAGTAGTTTAGTTCTTTTTCTAAACTCATAAATCTTCCTATCTCTTCCTCTCCTCTCTGAGGAGCAGTGGGGGAGAAGGGCCATCTGTCGTTCTGCTTGGCCAATCCGGCCAAAACCACAACATCCTCATCCCAGCAACATCTCAGATTAGACTTCACAGTTCACTGTACAAAAACCCAAATCCACATAGAAGAAGACACCGTGAAGGACGTGATATGCATAAGGACTGTTTACAAACCTGATAGCTGCGCCGCTAAAGGAAAGATGATGACAATAGCATTCAGGACTAGCTGAGGGAACCCACACCCTAAAATAGTGTAGTATGGCCCAATGCTTCCACACTCAAATGCCCCATCTGCTCTGCACTTCTCAGTAGTGAGAAGAGAGCTCAACACTTCTATATATCTATACAAACCAAACTCCTTCTTTGGCCAGGAGAGCAAGATGGCAGAGCCAAATTATTCTCCCCACTCCCATTCACCCAAAAACCGGATGCCACATTCCCGCTGAATTTTAGGGAAAGGTTCCTGACCTGGAGATGTGCTACTCCCTGAACCATGTCTGGTCATTGTTTAGAAAGAGCTCGTTAGCACAGAATGAAGCCATCCCACCAAGTGTCCCATGGGCTATGGTGGGACAGTGCCAGGGCCGAGGTCTTGCACTGGCAGTGGTGTGGTGTAGCTTCCAAGGGCCTGTGTCAACACAGCACATCCCTCTGGGCTGCATTTCTCCTTGTTCCACTGGGCGTGCACTTGGAGAGTCAGGGTCTCCACCACTACTTCTCAGCACAGTCATCCACAGAGAAGGATGCCTTATTTAAAGTGGTTGCCTCGATCACAGAGCTCCCTCGGAGCTACCTAGAACCAGCAGGGACATGGCTGAGTTACTCCAGCACTGACTGCAATGGAGCACAAAGGAGACAAGTACATGTTAAGTCCTTATGCACCAGTGGTACCTACTACTGGTAGCTTAAGCTTCACCAGGATGTTGTCTTAAGCTACTAGTGGCAGCTGTCCTGGCAGACAAAAGGAGACACAGGGGTAATGCCTTCCAGATGACTGTGACTCCACCCTACAAAGGCCTACACTTCTTTGGGCAGGACATGTCTTTATATGATGTTATGGTATCACAGAAAGAGGGTATTTTCATATAAGAAATAAGACAATACAGGACTGAGTCCTTTCAAAGTTACACTTGATCCATCTTGGATGTTTTCTACCCTAGCATCCACAAGCCATCACATCATTAGCTTCACAGCAGAACTGACTGTCTTTATAATGACCAGTCACAAGGCCAGTTCCTCTTGAATTGTTCTGCCACTGCCTCCCTTGGAAGCAGACAAGTCGGGGGAGGGATATGGACCCAGCACTCCTGGCGGGAAAGTGAGAGCTTGCTTTCTGCAGTGATCACCAACGCGAGCATGCGCCCTCTTTCCCTGTTAAGTGTTAGATATGTGGCATTGTTTTCTGTGCCCGTAACTGACTCGGGATTAGTTACTGAGAAACATCTTGGCAGCCTTCCAGGCCACCAGACAAGAAAACCACTCTATTGCCTTATGGACAAACAAAGTCTTCAATTTGTCTCTAATCATCTCCATTAGAGCACAGTTTGCCTTCTAATCAAAGGACAAGTTTTCCATTTTTTCCTTCTTCCCACCTTCCACCCATGCCAGGGTCAAGATGCTGCAAAAAACCCTATACATATGGATACTTATAGATTTAAATATCTGTCCCACCAGGGTCTGAAATCTCAGAGCCTAAGAGAAGAGCCGCTCTGGTGGCTCTTCTGCTGGGAGAAAGAATAACGCAAATACATTGGTGATCTCTCAAGAAAGAGCTTTTTTCACCTCTCTCTGCCAGACTCATAGATTTTACACCTCCTGCACAGGACATCAGACATCTCATGTCCCACGGCAATATCTGCTCATTTGGAAATGAATCTCTCCTTTCTCAGAAGAAAATGCTGTTAAAGCCAGGAGTTTGAGGCTGAGCTGAACAAGACCACATCTTTTAAAAAGGCATCAGCCTGTATTTTAAAGAAGCCAGAGGAACACACTCTACCATCACCCTTGGTGATCTTGTTCCAGTGATTAATTATCCTCAGAGTTAGAAAAAAAATGAATCTCACATGCCCCTTGAGAAGCAACCTTTGGTTTCCACTTTTCTCTTGCCAAAGGGATTCAGACAATCAGTGTGCCATATTATTTTTCAAAACGTTTATAGTCTGGTTTGTAGCTCAGAGGTTACAGTCTACTCAACAATTCCCATAAGTGCAACAAGTTTTAAGATAGCTGATGGGGCCACTGTTTTCATGTTTCCATACTTCTCCGAAGGCATGATGAGCACTGATGGTCATATCTCCTAACATATTATTCCACAGGTGGTTTGGGAATTTTGATCATTAGCAATACTGGTATTCATTGTGGCATGAATTTTCTAAGTCAGTGCAGGGTCATTTACAACCCCAAATACAAGAGTAATTTAAAGGTAAGATTCAGATTCAGCCCAAAGCAAAGGATGATACACTAAACAGACAGTCTTCTTCTAAGGGAAGCATATTTTAAACTGTTTCCGCAGACTAGGATAACTAAAAAACCCACAATGTCCATTCATTTAATCACAATATGTTACTGAGGTGGTGTTTCTCCAAATATAATAAAGGCGAGAAGTTCCAGGGAGACTATGCAGTCCTTTTAATAAACATTGAGAGCATAAAGAGAGAATGGGCAGTGAAGTTCTTCTGATGAAATGCCAGACTCATCCCAGGTCAGAAACAAGTCTTGAATCGTGAGGCAGATTCATGCCTGCCTTAACTACTGAGCAAGAATGAATTTGGACCTGTACATAGAAAACAGAGACACAAGACGAGACTACAGGCACACCACCTCACCTGATTTGAAAGGAGGGTTGGGCAAGCAACAGCTAAGGACAGGACAGTGCTTCAATGGGTCTATATTGGAGGCAGTGCTGGTACCATGTCCACAGCACCATGACTCTCTTGACATCTTGCCCAAATGCTGAGCAAGCCCAAGTTTTCATCATAAAGTATCTGTCCAGGCAAACATAGAGCTGCACGTGTAGATCCAATCTATTATTTGCATTAACAACTTTATACTGTAGATAAACTGTTAAATGTAATTGCTTTTGAATGAACGTTGCCGTGGTGTACCTTGCTAGAATCACTTCCTGAGCTGGTCCATTTTAGCTAAGAGAGTATCCACCGCCCACAGTTAGATTTCATCTCTTTATGCTTCACCTTCATTGAAAAGAGCTGCCACAGCACAATGAGTGTATCCAGCAGGGAAGGTTAAATGCTGCTAGGCAGAATCATAGGGGAGTAAGCACCGTGTTACATTTTCCTCAGTGAAAGGTAGCATTAAACACTTCTTCACACTATCACCCTAGCACAGTTCCTCCTCAGATACAAACCCAAAAGTGTAGGGAGAATCAAACTTAACATCCAGCCTGACTTTTCAGACAGAAAGTGACATGAAAAGCTCAGCCTAAGAGCAGGAAAACACCCAGACACTTGTTCCTTTTTACTGACTTCAGTTGCTTTTTCACAGGTCCTACCAACCCTAGAGAAATCATTCATAACATGTCAAAAGAACACCAACAACAAAACCACCAGAAAAACCCCCAAAAAACCCTAGAGAAATGACTATACAATTATAGATACATTGCAGATACGTGTCTATATTCTCCACTTTCCCATCCAAAATTATGTAATTAAACATCTACTGATTTAATGAAAACTCAGTCTGTACTATTCTGAAATTAGGACACTCCACTCCCCTCGTGGGAGCACAGATCCACCCAGTATGAATAGCATATTTAGCCACCCCTGTGGTTTCCATTCCCTAGATTTTATTTGCATTTACTGAAAGAAAATCACTTGATTCACTTCCAGTTAAATATATATCTAAGCATATATATACATTAAAAAAATACTGGATGCTATAAAAAGAACTGACTGTAGAAGAGGAGAAAAGAAAGGATGCCAGATAGAACCTGTACTCCAAAACAGACTAATTTCAAGCCAGAATTGTGGAGGATGCTTGAATCCGTGGGGGATGTGGAATTCCCTCCGAGTGACCACCAGGAAGGACCAATATCCTCAATCAGATGACCACCCAGCACCTTCCACTTAGTGACTTGATCAAGATTTCATCTCCTGCTCAGTTTGAAACCAGCCAGTCACAGGCAGTGGCTCCCTGGGCAAAGCAGATGAAGGGGAGAGTGCCCTTGGCGCCCTCAGTCCCGTTGCTTTCTGGAGGCAGCAGGTTCCTTGGAAGCTTATGCTATAATGAAGGGTGGGTGGTGGGAGAAAAACCAGACAAACCAACTTCTGTGACTATGAACTTATTGGCATAAATCTGTCTGCTCTTCTTGGCCTTTCTCCCTCTTGTTCTACTGCAGCACAGATTTACTGGTAGAAAACACTTTTCCTGAAAAGTTTTTTTCTCCTGTACGTTTTGTGGTGAGGGGAAAGACAATTATTGAGAAAAGAAAAGAACAGAAGATGAAAGGGCCAGCCTTGCACAATTACAGCCTCAAGTGCTCCTGAACTGCACCAGCATACCATGACAGTGGTGATGCCTGTTCAGCATCTGATCAGCAGTAGAAGAGATGTGAGCAGAAACACCACCTGGAAACCTACAGAGCCAGGCCAGGTCCATCTTGAGTGCCGGACTACGCTGCGCACACTAGGAAGATGTAGGGACATTTCCCCCATACCTAATACCTCCATATATGTCCAGGAGTGAGGAACAATCTGCTAAGAAGGATTTCTACATTTCATAGAATCATAGAAGAGTTATAGTTGGAAGGGACCTTAAAGATCATCTAGTTCCAACACCCTTGCCATGGGCAGGGACACCTCCCACTAGACCAGGCTGCTCAAAGCCCCATCCAGCCTGGCCTTGAACACCTCCAGGGACGGGGCATCCACAACTTCCCTGGGCAACTTGTTCCAGTGTCTCACCACCCTCAGAGTGATTTTCTTTTTTCCTGATATCTGATCTAAACCTCCCCTCTTCCAGTTTGAAGCCATTACCCCTCACCCTATCACTATATGCCCCTGTACAAAGTCCCTCTCCAGCTTTCTTGCAGCCCCCTTCAGACAGTGGAATGCAGCAATAAGGTCTTCTCCTTCTCTTCTCCGGGCTGAACATCCCCAACTCTCTCAGCCTGTCCTCATAGCAGAGGTGCTCCAGCCCTCTGATCATTTTCGTGGGTCTTCTCTAGACCCTCTCCAACAGGTCCACGTCCACAATTATTATCTTGCTACACTACTAGTTCATGGAAAATAATTAGCAGTGAGATATTACTGAACATAAACACAGATGAGTGAAACTGCTCCACGCTCCAGATGAGAGTGCCAAAATAAAACTTACTGCTTTAGTTATAATGTAACCTAAGACAATTATTGTTAAAAAAATTTAAAAAAGGAAACAACCTGCAGTAGGATCTGAAAACGGAAAAACTTTGTTGGCCATGAGACCAAGAGATGGATTGGGAAATTTCAGCAGGGTGTAACATTTTATGATCAAGGCATGCACCCATGAAAATTAAAGAAAACAGCTGAGATTTTTCTTTATTACAGACCCCATGCACTAAAAAAAAATAAACATATCCACCTCCGAAGCCAAATTACTTGAGAGATGTAATCATCTTAAAAATAGTTTGTAAAGTTGAATGTGGTGGCCACGTGTAGCAACCCTAATTCCATTTGTTTAGCGGTCCTATGCTGTATTCTTGTGGTGTCAGCAGTTACCCATGAGAGTATTGTTAACTAAACAATAATATGCAAAAAGATTTACAATTAAAAAAAAAAATCCCACCCACTGGGATAATCTGCTAATTATATATGATAAAAATCCTTGATTCTGAACCAGGCATAAATTAAAGAGATTTCTGTGTACCATCTCACGTTGCGTGACTCTGCAGTGTCTCACAGTGTACAAAGTTCCAAGCAAGTAAATATTCAGTTGGTGACAAACACATTATAAATATAGTATTAGACCAAGGAAATTAATTCTTCCGGATATTATCAAGGCCACCACAGAGTCAAGGAACAGTTTTTCAGATAGGTAAACAAGCCTAGCATCAGCTTCTATGGTTGCTAATAGAAATAGGAACAGCTAGTGGAAATGATGTCGAATTTTTGAAAGATTTGTAGCTCTGCAAAATTTACACCAGTCCTCAAATAGCTCTGTTAAAAATCAACATGCACGACTCACTATTCCACCCCAGAGCTCTGATAGCTTGGAGGAATAGTTAGCAGATGCCTCCCCAAATATATTGATTTGTAACGAACACAGTAAATTTTCTAGGACATTTTTCCTTTTTTCCTGAGTTGTTATATACTCAAAGTTCAAGTAAGTCTCATGGCCTATGTGATACAGCTAAGATAATGATGACCTGCTTCTGGGTTTATATTGTGTTAGCCTTTTCATTGACGCAGTGAGCTCTGAACTAATAGGGCCACAAGTGTAGAAAGGGGGTCATTTCTCTGGAAGGGGCGTTGTGATTGCAGGTTGTCAATAAGAGGGACTAGGGTAGGACCATTATCCCCAGTATTTGCACTCTAACAGGACTCCTGGGGCTGAGCACTGCCAAAATATAAAAGGAAATATAGTGTCAGGAATTGAAAAAAATGGATATCCAAGGTTCTTAATCTCGACACCTAAGTGCCTTTCCTTCCCAAAGTGCCAAGCAGACCCTTTTAGCTCCGCTGGAGCTGTTCCCCAGAGAGCACTGATATTGAGTTTCAGGGATCCAAGGCTCAAAGACTGATCTGGATCATTTCAGTTCCCTGGAATTGTCTGCCCTTAGCACACCTTCTCTGTATCATGATCCTTATTACGTGTGCCGTGCTTATATACAAGAGTCAACATATTTCAAACAAGCCATGTTGTCTTCCAGCAGAGCAGAGACAACTGCAAAGCCACCATTCACATGGACACTTCAGCACATGGCACCCGCAGGGAATTAGTCAAAAACTTGAAATAAAGATTTCTTTAATGACCTAAACTCACACTTAGGAACTTTGCTGGTTCCGAGTCATTTGCCAGCTTTCCAGTCCCATTCACAGACCCATACCCAGAAGATGCACCAGCATTCTTGCACTGGGCTTTTTCACCAGGTTCTACCAGCCAATTCTTAGCTTGTGTGTATGGGAGGACAATCGGTATGGACCAGTAACACAGACTTGGTTAACACGGGAGCTGGTCTGAGCTGGCATCCTTCCCATTTTGATTCCAGTAGAGTACAGTTTGTTTTCGGGTCTGACTTCATTACAGTGGAAACCCGAAAGATCATTACGGAAGAGTGGATTTGTGGGCCTGTCTCAGGATGTCTTCACGCTTCAATTAACAACAAAAAAAAAAGGCTATTTGCAGCAAAGGTGTCTTTCAACAACGTTAATTAAAAAAGCTGTCGTCTTCTCTGTTACTCTTAATTGTATTTCAGCCGTTAGTTGTTTTTTAAAGCGCTATCTCCTTGCTATAATGAGTCAACAGACTGCAGCAGGTAGTATCACAATGCACTTCAATTCAAGGGCCAATTTATCACAACGTTTAGGAAGCGGCCCAAGATAAGGGAGAGGAACCCATTCTTTTTGCAGGAGTAGTCTCTTAGGGACGAAGTACAATTTAGCAGTACAATGTTTGACCCAAAGCATATGGCGATACCTGACAACAGTTCTCTAAACTGGCATTGCCTCCTGCGACTGCACAAATACCGCAGCGTCAGATGAGAAATGGAACACCCACTCCTGGGCTTGCAACCACGCTGGCCTGCATATGCATCGCTAATGTAAGTCCCAACAGATTGATTTACTGGCATAAGGACCCAAATATTACTGTATTCCCAGAACACAGCGGGGAAAGATTCAACTCTCATGCTTTTGGCTGTCAAAGCGAGGAATCCAGTACAAGCAAGTTATCTAAGCTCTCTCAAAAGTTAATGAAAAGAGATAGGCAGTTGGAGGTTGAATCATGCTACCTGCCTTGGACGGTCTTCTTCAAAAAGGATGAATCGCTCTCTGGAGGTGTCTATTCCTTTCCACTGACTATAAAAAGAGTCGACAAATAAGCTTCAGGCCACTGCAGTTAGATGATATGAATCCCACAGAAGATACTTGAATATAAAGATACAACATTGTTTAATTCAATTTATGGATCTCAGTTCTGATCCAGCATCTGTTTTAAACTCAGAAACACCCTAAAGCTATTAGAGACGTTTGCCAGAAAGCGTTAGCACTAGCGACTAAAATCCTGCTGCACCATCCTACTTGTGTCATATTAGTATTGCAGCCTCTCTCAGAGATGTTATGTCTCCACCGCCGAAATGGAGAGGTTTTTATAGTAGATAACTAATATATGCTATCCTTCTTGCTATAAAACCCTGGGGGAACAAAGCACAGTGATTTCTACTGCAGTGTAGCTAAACGAAGTCTCGCCTGGAGGTGGTGGATTGGGTTGATCGTGTGTAGTTACACTGCAGTAAAAACGTCCTGTATTTCATCTTCACTAGGGCTTTAATGTGTTATGGCTTTTTATCTATCTCACTGTAAAAAAAAAGGCTGATTCTTCAGGACACAGCTTTTTTCACAGACTTTACATATATAAAAAATATATATATAAAAATAAATATATCTTATACACACACACATATATACATATTTTATATATAAATTTCTTGATTTTCTAGAGTACAGATCAAGTTATAGCCAAACTGACACTAAATGTTGACTATTAAACTGTAAGGAAATGATCAGGGGTTTAAAACCTGACATCACACAAGGCTGCAGTTCAACAATTTAGGTCAGCAAAGAAAAACCACGGTATCCGATTGAGCTACCTCCCCTGAAAAATACCCTCCCTACTTCTGGTCAGCATTAGCAGTACTACTCACAGTTCCCAAAACTGAGAGCATGCCAAAAGGCATTTTATGCAGGACTCTGAACAGTTCTCCATCATTTGTAACTACATTAGTATAACAGAGATTCTTCAGTCTCTTATTTGCATTTTAAAGAACCTAATTAGTACTTTATCAAAAAAGCAGTTCTCCTAGGTGTTCAAAATGCTCCCACTGCTTTTGTTTCGCATTATAAACAAGATTACTGATTTGAAAAGGAATTTGGTATTTGGGTGTAACTTGTAGGGAACTTGACGGGATTGAAACACTAACCCTACAATTTACTAACAAAAATAGCCCACCAACTAAACCACGCTGCAGCTCTGCCACTGGGGAGGAAATATTCTCAGCAGAGCGGTACATTACAATTCAATTTCGCCTGTTGGCTCAGTTAATTTGAAAACAAAATGGGAAGTTGAAATTCAGTGGCAGAAAGGGCTGATAACATTGACAAGCTTCCACCGAAGAAAGGATGCACCACTTCATATTATCAAAGGATGGAAAAGGAAATGAATATGTCATTTGAGTTTGAATTCCAGTAATAACATGAAAATCTCTTTTTGCAGAGAGTCCACATAAAGTTTACACGCATCAGAGATCTACTACAGATTCAAAATAAGCCCTTAGAAATTTAAAGCTTTGCTTTGGTCCTGAGCACAGGGATAAACAACATGGGCTTCTAAAGAGAGCTCAGCGAGACACAGAACTGGAAGCAATGGTTTCTTCACAGATCTTGAAAATAAGTGTTTTTTCCCATTTTGTTTCAGGGGTTAATGTGACAGCTTATCTAGGTCTGAGCACAGTTTTGTTCTTATAGTTCACTTCTGCCTGTGAAATTGTTTCCAAAATCAGTTTAATTTTCAGGTGATGCAAAGACCCTGATTCAATACTTGCGAAAGGTCACAAATTTCCCGTTGAAGCTATTTGATGAGAAACCCAGAGATTTTGTGCTAAACTTTCGCACAAGTGTCACAGGCAGCCTGTGACCAGCAATGGCTGTGTCCCTCACGCAAGACCCAGCACCCGCCATGGTACCGCCAAGCTTCCTCATTACCTGGAATATTAGGATTTGCAGCTCTTATTGCAGTTATTCATCACAAAACTTTGAGGCTTGAATACGTGGAGCCAGGAGAGGAAAAAAAAACAACAACAAAACAGCCCTGAGAGAGCAAGCTCACCGTTGCTACAGGGGGTTTACAGAAACATTAATTTCACGTGGAGCTGCGGGGTTCAGGAAACCCACTGGGTTTCAGGAAAAAAATAATATGCTATGTTAGGGCCTTTAATGCATTGCATGGGGGTTTGCATGCTCTGCCAAACATTCTTACTTCTATATCATTTGTAAGTAAATCCTGCCAGATCCATCAGCAAAACTGGGACTAAATCTCCAGACTTGGCTTTCCCTATCCTAAATAGAAGTAGATCCCCAAATCGAGGGAGAACAGAGGAAATCTTGACTTTATAGGTCCACCTAACCAAGGCAGGTGATGGTCTACCTCCATTTATTGTCTGTGCTGAAAGATACCCCTAGATTTTTAAGGGAATAGCCATATAAAGCTTAAAATAAAATAAAATAAAAAAAAAAAAATTAAAAAGGCAAGCCTAGAACATTAATTAAGCGGGGTCCTTTCAGTTTGAGGTCAGTTTAGGGGTTGTTAATGAAGGAGGAAGAAAGACCCAACTGCACAAGAGCCGCTGAGGTTTAAAACATTTTAGCTTTGTGAAGGACACATGGCAAGGGTTTTCTCCTCATCTCTCTGTTTTCCTCGCACAGAAAAGCCCGTAACCAAACCTGAAATCTCAGAGGTTTTCGTGTGCCTTGCCCTAGTCTCCTGCAGAGCATCTGCCCAGCTTCAGAAGTTATTCTTTCTACTGAGGATTCCTTATCAGTCCATCAGAAAGCAAACACCGAGATAGACAATGCTGCCCCAAGGATGTCCTCTGTTTTACCCTGTCGTTTGGACTCCACAGGAGCAGACAGAAAGCCTCCTGATTGCAGCTGGATAGGCATTGGGCTCCACAGCCTAATTTTGAAAGTGGTGAGCACCCACAGCTCCTGCAAAATCAATGAGGGCTGCAGGCGGTGTTGAAAAGCAAGCTACTAATAACTCTCGGCACATGACAATATGTTCCAGCTTTTTTGCCTGTTCCTATTTCTGTATTTCTCTTTCATTCCTCCACTATTTAGAAATGGCTCCCATAGTCACCATATTTTTCCTCTTTTTGTTCTCTAAACGGCACATTACTTTTTCATAAGATGTAATTTCTCCTGCCGCTGAGACCCATACTTTTCCTGATTGTCTCAATGTTTCTTTCTAATGTCTGGGACTTACTTTTATTTGTCATGACTCTAATCTTCTCTCTGCCTTTACAATTAGTTTTACTGTACATCAAACATTGTTCACAGAGATTTCTTGTCTGAAATGCAAGAAAAACTATTAAGAGCTAGGGGAGCTGTTATCATTCAGCTAGATTCTGTGATTTCAGACAGATATTGCTGGCAGTGCAGAGATTAATTGCTTTATATAAAGTGATTGTCCATGTTTTACTATGCTTACTAGTTTACTAGTACCAAGGCTACTATTTGTATGTAACTGTTAAAGAAAGAAACTAGAGATAAGAAAAGCAAGTGCAAAAGTTTTACCCACTCTCATTTTATTATACTTCTACCTTCACAGGTCCTTATTAAGGTTCCCAGCAGTCTGTATGAAGCTGCAGGTTTGGAACAGACTCCTTTTCTCAGCTGTATCAAAGAAGAGTAGAAGTAACACGATTTTCTGCCACAGGCTTATTTCTAAAACTCTGTTGTTGAGGTGTGCTGGATTCATACCTTTGCTCCATCAGCAAAAAGGAGAAAATGGGCCACAGCTGCTGCAAGGCTGAGTTTCCTCCTCACCTGAAGGCAATGTCTAAGACATTGCTTTTTCCAATGTAGAAGGGAAGAAAAATAAATTGATAAATCACTTTCCAAAAGTATAACGGAGCTAACATCAGTTCTGGGCAAGAGAAGCTACCCGGGTGCAGGATCACAGAAATATGTGGCCCTGACAGACAGTCTGTGTCTGAGTGAAGGTGGTGGCCAATGTGCTCATCCCACCTACCAACAACTCCCAGCAAGATGCTCCCAGCCAGACACAGCCCATGTCCGAGGAGGGAGAGCTCTGTCATTACAGCTACACCCCTGAACAACCAGAAGCTACGTCAGTAGTAAAGCAGCAATAATTTTGCATATTAGGAAATTTTTTTACACTGAAAGGGTTATTAAGCATTGGAACAGGCTGCCCAGGGAAGTGGTTGAGGCACCATCCCTGAAGGTATTTAAGAGATGGGTAGATGTTGTGCTTAGAGATATGGTTTAGTGATGGTTTTTGTCAGAGTTAGGTTGATGGTGGGACTCGACGATCTAAAAGGTCCCTTCCAACCTAGGCCATCCTACAATTCTATATTGAAAAGTTTATTTAAGAAAAATGGAAGAGAATCATGAAAACATCCATCTGCAGTGGGATATTTTTGTTCAACAGGCCATGCAAGACAAGCTGTGCTGAAGCCTAGAAGTGGAGTTGCAATGGGAAGAACCTGCCTAGCAATCCACTTGCTGCACACTGAAACCAGAGGACAGCAGAGCACAGGCTCACGCTTACGGAGGGAGCACGTGGAGGATTTTCCTCAGCTTTTTGAAGACCTTACTTAATGTTCATCAAGCTGACACAAACAAGCACTATACCAAAGGGCGCAATCCAGATTTTCCTCCCACTCCTAGTTATTTGTTCTCATGTTGCGCCAATTCTCCCTTGGGACAGCAAATGTCCGTGTGGCTGCATGGTGAACTAAATCGGAGTAAAAACTAATCTGGGAAAGAAAAGAAGAACATTCATTGGCTCCCTGCTGTAGTTCATGGTGGGGCCACTTAAACAGATGGGAGAAGGAAGTTGGTAAGAATGAGACTTTCTTTTTTAGCAGTGGGGCTGGGTTTAACTGGTCATAAAACAGCACTGTTGCTAATCTCAGAACAAACCTATTCATTTCAGAGTGCCAAGCAAAATAGGAAGTTATTTAAATGTTGTGGAGATTACACATTGGCAGAACAGAACTGTAGTCACGATTCGGGAAAACAGTCACTTCTACATGATCCATGGAGGGACTGAGGACCAACCAGCAGTCACTGCGTGCTCCCTGAGCTCAAGGATTTCTGCCTGCCTGGATACCAGCTCTGGAGCCCTCTTGCTCTAAGCTGGTGATGACTGGACCAAATGTAAAATCAGATCTGGGAGTTTCAGGCATTTGGTTTAAAAACAAAACAAATTAAAAAAAAGGTCTAAGAGAAAAAGAATATCTTTTCTGTGCTTCCTGGAGCCATAATGCAAGATACCAGGCTGTCCTTCAACCCACACAATGGCAGAAGAAAGTTGTGTAATGTCATCACCACTAAGCCTATCAAATATTTTATCTCCTCCCAGCATATCATCCACGAAAAGTTAACTTTTTTTTTTTTCTTCTCTTTCAAGCAAACGATAAATCAGTTGGAAATTCTGTCACAGACCTTTTATGCCTTCGCAGGAAACCGCAGTGAGCCGGCAAATGTGGTGATGAAAGGATGTGCGATCCTGTCATCTGTGACATGAGAGATTGCTAGAAGCTGGAGATATTACAGGGTTCGAGAAAGCCACCACTGCATCTGGCAGAGAAGAGCATCAAGAAGCAACAGGAGATATCAGAGGTGATATCAGCTGGGTCATTGCCTAGCTGCAGCTTTTAAAAAAGCAGCAGTTGTCTGCTGAGCTTTTAACAGACTTCCCAAACCATCTGGAAGTGATTAGATTTTCAAGTGAGAATCAAAATGTTAGTAGCTGCACTTAGCCTGGACATACTCTTAAGCAGCCAAATGTGGAATATTCCACTAGGAATGCTGCCCATGGCAGGTGTGACATATACATGAGTTAGAAGCACAAGAGTTAGATTATCTTCGTAGGACCTATTGTGCTAATCAGGCTTTAACCAGTCTGTTAGACATCAGTTATTACTCCAAAACACCTCAACCTTCTCTGCATTCAACATGGAGGTGGGTGCCACAGATTTTTCCAAGTAAATGTATAGGTGCACTTGTAGCATGTACCGAGTTCTGCCAGATTACAAGAAGCTATGTTCAGATTTGTAGAGGTATGTACAAGCCATCACAACAATGAAAAAGAGCTCCTGCATTAAGAGCAAGCAAGATTTGTAACTACTGCTAAACTCAACTTTTGAAGAACCCAAATAAAGTCATACTCCAAGGGTGAAAGTAAAACCAGTCTACAAATACCCAAGTCTTTCCTTTTCCACGATGTCTAATGCAAAGCTATCTGAAAATGAATGTTTTTACAATGAAATCTCAGAGCTCAACAGGGGGTATAAAATGGGGGTCAACAGTTAAGCAAATATGGTTAGGTGCTGCTGTATTCACGTATTTCAGTACACATGTGAGATTTGACTATATTAATAAGTCTTTTAGTAACTGTCAGTCAAGACATGGCCATTCAGATGCCTGCACTTTGTCATGGTCTCTGTGCATGAGATATTTTTAACACCGAAGGACAAGAAGAAACAGCTTGCTGTTCTTCTGTGAGCATGCCATGAACCTGGGCAAAGTTGACTTCAAAAAAAACCACATTTCTGAAGCCTTTAGACTATTATTTTGAATGGTGTTCAAGATGTTGCCTTGAAAGCTGGAAGCCCTTTTGCATCAGAAACGGAACAGTAGTAGCATAAAACTTATATTTTATGCACTGCATACACAACCCAAAGTCAACAAAGAAAGACACGTACAAATAGAAAAATAAATGTTATGAATAATACAAACATGTGACTGCTTTTGATATTTTATCACAGGCCTCACTTTGTCAACTGAAATCAATGACAAACCATTGGTACCAACCAGTCATTGAAACATTTCAGCTTCATCTCCTTGTGTTTGCAAAGCATTTGATATTCATATGACATAGACTTTTCGTCTTCCATACATTTGCAGAGGAACTTATCATGGCAAGGAGCTTATCAAGCTCACAAACAACTGAAAACTGGTTGTAGGAAGGGCTACATTATACATGAAAGTCACTACTGGACATAGACCAATTCCAAGCACAATGCTCCTGTAGTATACTGCCTTAGAGAACATCTGCTTGTGTTTCTCCTATTGCTAGTTGTGGGGGGGGAATAAATAAAAAAAAAACACAACCAAATCTTAGCAGAGACTGTACCTCTAAAGCCAAATTTATTTTCAAGCTGTGAAATCTGACTTTTGCAGTAGAGCAGAGGCTTAGTAATTGCACATACATGCCGTGCACTCCAAGGGTGCCAAGTCACGGGCTTCTGCTTTATGGAGCCAGTAAAGAGTGAGAATGTTTTTGGAGAATGTTTTTGCTCAGCTTTGCAAACTGTAGCTTATCACCTGCCTGTCTTAATGATAACAGAAACAAACTCAAATATGACAGCATCCAAAGCACTGCAATCGGTGTTTTTAAGAAACAATGACCTCTGAGCAGGTACAAGTGTATTAGGTCACCATTGCAACGTCTCCCCACATTGAGGCTTAAATGTCAGATGACAGCGTTAAACCCCAGTGCTACCAGAACCAAGCCAGGTTGACAACTTTTTGCATGCACTAACTTATCAAATACAGATTTAAGTTAAATCTGGGTTGAAAATGAAGAAATTGTCTCTCTTTGACAAGGATAAACCTACTATTTACCTACCAGAAGCAGGTGCTAGTATATTTTTAAATATCCCATAGCTGCCTGTTGTTCTCTCTGCAACACATAAGCAGAAACCCTATTTAGGAAGCATGCAGCATCTCTGGAATTTTTAGCAGAATACATCTCTCCTGCTTTCCTGTGAAAGCATCACCCATTTTTGCCTGCTAACTATAGTCCAGAATGTAATGGAGATGTTTGGCAAAAATATCTCCCACTGCCACAGTGTCCCACTGAGCAGACATGTTATTTTTCAATTCTGCTACGCTTGCTTCCACAAGATCAAATGAGAGCTAAAATGCTATTAATGCACTTAATGACGTGTTCTTAGCAATAAATTCAGTCAAATATAGCAAGATGGAATGACTGAGTCTAGGAGAGCCTAGTGAGACCAGAGACAAGTCACTCTGAACAGCTGCTGGCATGAAATTCAGTATTTGAAACACTGTACGACTTCACATTTTGTACAGCAGTACAAGGACTGGAAGACTCATCATTGGTCGGTACAACAAAAAAAACCCTTCTACCATTTCCACTCTTTGATTCACGTGTCTCCCAGGAGCTCACAAAGGATTATGTCTCTTAAAACACTACCTTGGCTGTGGCAATGCATGTTTTTGTCTTAGAATGTGCATGAACTAAACAGCAGTTTGGCATGTGCCCTCATCACGTCCTCCACCCACTTGGTGGTTTGTATGTTCCTGTTTTGGGCAGTGCTGTCATATTAAAATTACAGAAAGTAAACTACAACAGCTATTAAAAGTTTTACTTTCTAAGTATGTGTAAGTGAACTCCTTTCCTGTTCCTACTGTGTTAACATGGAACTTAAAAGTAGCACACGCACTACAAAACACAGGCTGCAAAAAAGCAGTCACCTAAATATTATTGGGCAATGTCACCTGGCTTATGCTTGCTTGTGCTAGTCACTTTTTAAGAAACATACATAACCCAGAACAGCACTTTTTTCTTGCAAATGGAGGTCAGAGAGAGCAATAAAAGAGCCTCACAACACCACCCACAAGGTCCCTTTTTTTCAAGCAACTTACAGTCACCTGATTTCTTCTCCCTGGTATCCAGTGGCAGGACACATGGGGATGGCCCACAGCTGCACCATGGGAGGTTTAGACTGGACAATAGGAAGCATTTTTTTACCAAGAGGGTGGTCAAACACTGGAACGGGCTTCTAGAGAAGTGGCTGATGCCCCATGTCTGTGTTTAAGAGACATTTGGACAATGCCCTTAATAACATGCTTTAACTTTTGGTCAGACCTGCAGTCGTCAGGCATTTGCACTAGATGATCGCTGTAGGCCCCTTCCAACTGAAACTGAACTGTTCTATTCTATTCTATTCTATTCTATTCTATTCTATTCTATTCTACTTGACAGTAACACAAGCTCCTGGACTGCAGACCTGGCCATTTTAACACTGCAATATGCTACAGCATCACACAGGGAGTCATCTGCCATCCTTCAAGTTTGGACCTAGGAACTAGAGCAATGTCTCATGATTTTGACCCAAAGAATTCACAGTAACCACAACACATACTGTAAAAAGCAGCAAAACCACATAACTTTTATGTAGTCGCCAAGAACGAGGGAATGATTTATCAGTGGTGGAAGGAGAAAGGGATATGTGATTGTTGTTCCCATTAAAGAGCTGGGAGATACCAGCCAGAATGCCATTACAGTCTTCTTCACCAGGGTGCCGGAAATTCAAAGTTAATTTATTCAGTGTGAATTTCACCCACTGTTCTCCATTGATAGTCATTCAAAACATCACCAAGGTTTATATGGCTGATAGACAGAGCACTAGTGAACAACAGTTGTCAGTAGAGTTTAGATACTGAAAGGCAGAAACGCACAAGGATTTTTTTGCAGTATCCCTAGAACTCTTTACACACTCTAATGCCAGAAAATAAGGGGAAATAAATTCTGGTTATAAATAAGATGTCAACCTTCATATTCAGTAGTCCAAAATATTATAAAATGACTGAATTATATCAGAACCAAAAGGGAGTTCACTTTTTGGTCTCTAGTCAACCACTAGAAGCTGACCTATAGTTAATGTTGACTTGGGCAGAAGAACACAGAAGTGATCGCTTCATCATGATCCAGGTAGTAAAATGACTTCTTACAGAGTGGAACAGAATGGAAGACACTAAAACAAAGAATTTTCAGCATAGAATTATAAGCATGAAAGAAAACAATCACAGCTTATCATACCTATATGTTAACTGAACCTATTATAATCTTAATTCTAATTGTGTAGAAGTGAGAGCTTTACTTACTTTCACAGAGACGTCTTCTCAGCTTCCCCCGAATTTTGTCAATGGCATTGTAATCAGAGACATGAAACACATGAGCAGACTTGGGTTCTGAAGCAATCTCATCGAGTTCCTCTTTTAAGGCTTCGCCAACACCCACAGCAAAGATCCTAATCCCAGCCTGATGGGCTGCAGTGGCAGGATCCAAGACATAATCCTGGCTCCTTCCATCAGTCAGAAGGATAGCCACTTTTTTAACAGTTGGATCACTAAGTCTACCACCAGCTTCTTTGGAAAAACTGTAGGTGTTGATGTACCTGAGAGCATCTCCAGTGTTCGTATTACCCCCATAATACCTAATTTTTCGTGCAGCCTCTTTGATTTCCTCACGGGTTTTGTATTTTCCCAGGTCAAACTCTGTGGTTGGATGATCACTGTATCGCACCACACCTACACGGGTTTTGTCTGGGCCAATCTCAAACGTTTCCACTAAATTAGACACCCACTGCCGAACTTTCTCAAAATCTTCTTTTCCGACGCTGGAGGATGCATCCAAGATGAAGACAAGGTCATAGTGAACATTCTTGCAACCTGCAAGAGTGGCAGAAAATGTCACTGAGGGAAGCTGAAAGATGAGTATCAGACATGCTAAATATTCCCTAGGCTTAGCTCTGTAGCGAGCAGTTTGGAGGAGGCAGCAAACTTTTTCCCCATCCTGCAGAGAAAGAGCAGATTCTCAGCCTTTCTTCCTTGTGATTCACCTCATCTCTTTCAGGACACCTACAGTAGATCAGCACAGACTTCGCTTTGAAATGCAAACCCTTTCTCTTGCTGCACTACTAACTGCCTCCGCGCAATCTTTCACCAACACCATCTGCATGCATATGAAGCTATTTTTCCCAAACTTAATTGCAGTGCCTTTGCTCAGGCAACGCTCTAAAATGACCTTGGCAGATGCAGATACCAGCCCTGACCTTTCCTCTGCCAATCCTGACCGTGAGTAGTGAAGGTTTCATGTTCCCTCTTGCATTAACATTATGATTTATTTATGCTTATCTAGAAGCAGTTCTTTGCCCAGAATGATATCTTGGTGAAGCAAGTTTATAACAAGATTATTTTGATTTTGAGGCCCTCTGCCATTGACTATTGACTAAAGGATGACTCATTGGGATGGCTTCATTGACAACAAAGGGCAGTTGATTTGTAAGGGAAAAGTTCACTTACCCCACAACCACCCTTTTGGCTACAGCCATGATGTTTGTAAATCGAGGCCTGTGTAATCCAAAAGGCAAATGTATTTTAATTGCAGCTTTCTTGCCCTATGAAGCCAGACTGGTCACGTATTTGTCAGCTGCTTGCCAAGAAATTAGATCTCCCGGGAAGTGTTTTCTTGTTCTTTATGAATATATGCAAGTCAAGAGGCAGTATATTCATAAATGTTCTACATATGCCAAAGCTTTACCAACTTAGTGTCCCAACTGGACAAAATGTATAAATATACATATGTTTATTTAATTAATTATTATGTATCATAGTCCATAACAAATTATGAGTTTCAAGATTGAAAGCTGCTCTACAAAGTCAATTTATCTATGGTCACAACCACCAACCATTGTTTCTCCAGTAGTTTTTGTCTCACACTGTCTAACAAAGTACAACTGCCTGTTTGAACCGATTGTAAAAAGCTAATTTGACCAATCATGTGGAGAACAAAGCACATATGATACAAGATAGAAAGTAGGTCCATACTGGTGCCTGTGCTGCTTTGTTTCTCTCAGAATAACATGGCTCTTCTAAGTCCCACTGAACTGGTGAAGTTATATCTGTCTACATTGTTGGCAATTGCCTTCAAACCCTTCTGCTTTAGCAGGATCTGAGCTGGTAGCCCACATCTACATACACCCACTGAGAGCAGATCTGTTCTGTTGACTCCTGTTTCACTGCAGGACCCTGATTCCCCCAACTGTTTCCACTACGACCATGTTAATAACCTCCTCTGGGCTCTGACCTGGGCTGACCAAGCTACCTCCCTTGGTCAGGAAATCTGAGAGTATTTGGGAGAATACTCCATGGTATGCCCACTGAGGACATGTTAGCTCTCCATGCATTAAAAAGCGACATTCCCACTGTACTGTTTGTCTGTTCTCACATCAGACTTGTTCCAGCCAGGTCCCAACAACTAAATGTCCATCAGTGACAACCTTGGACCTGCCTCACCTCTGTAGACTTGCCTGGAGAATGGCTGACCCTGTCTGCTGCCTTTAGACATGATCTATACCTTGACTTGCTGATTGTGTTCTTGGTTTGGTCTTGGACCTGCTTCACCACTATGAGCTTGTCTGGGAAGTTGGATTGTCCGTTGAGCCTGGCTGCCATCCCCCAACCTGACCGAAGGTGGTAGGACAGGCGGTGGCTGATGAGACCCTGTTCTGCCAGCCCAGGGAGATCTCCAGCTCGTGGCTTCCCATCCCTTAGGAAACAGTCTGTCCTTGCTGCACTCCTGACCAGAGCTAAAGCACTGATGTAAACACACCCAATGTGGATGTTAGCTGAGGATGTTTTTCCCTGGAACAGACCAAAGACCATGGAGGTATCATACACAGTTCATCCAGTCAAGCACTTGCTTGACAGCCAGCTCAGCGAACAGAAGGATGAATCATGCCACCCAAAGCAGGGGGAAAGACTCTGTTGCCATATTTCCTCACTGAGTTACAGCATTTGAGCCTATAGGAGGGTCACAAAGTCTTCTCCTGCACCCAAATTTGACCTTATCATTCATAAATTAGCTCGGTGCTTTTGATCATCCTGGGGCTGTGCACCTACCCTGGAGAGGATAGGAATCCCCGAACAGCCCACTGCACTGGAAAAGTGAGTGTGGGTGGCTCAGCCACATGAAGAGGACTTGCCTTCAGATAAGAGTAAAAGCATTACAGGTAGATATTATAACACTGCAGGGCAACGCTCGTGGTGTTGCATGATGGCCGTGAGAGTGGTTGAATGTACACCCAGTGTGTTGTGAGTGACAATGACAAATGAGCATCATCTGTTGCTATGTGCATTTCCATAGCATGGTACATCCCAGAGAGACAACCCAGGCGCTGCTGTTCCTTCAGTGTCTACGGGAACAAACTATGGACTGGGCTTGGGATCACGTTGGGAACAACCTGTCCACATCGGGTCATGTTCTGTGGTGGTGTTTTGTGCGTGAGGGAACACTTGTCTCTAGTGCAAGAAAGGTCCGGCTGCAAACACACAGTAAGTCTCTCAAAGGTAACCAGAGCGTGGAGCTGACAGAATATATCATTTTATATTATCGGATGTAAGTTACATTACATCTGTGTATATTCACTAGACTGCCAAGTGTAGTTCTGCTTAATTTTTGCAGAATATAAAGGACATAATATATAATAGCAAAGGGTAAGCAAGAAACCTCCACTCCCCACCACAATTCATTATTATATTAATCTATTCTGTCTAAGAGAATATTAATTAAGTGAGACTAACCACAGAATATAAAGGCTTAAGTAAAAAACCCACAAGGTACAGACCTTCATGTTGCTTATTTTAACAACTCTCAGCAGGTGAGATGACTGCAATTAAATACCAAACAGAACAGACAGAATGAATCCTGTTGGTGTTCAAGGGCAATGAACCTTAAAATAAGGGGGTTTTAAGGTTTAAAAAGTGACACCTGTTCAGGCAGTATGCAGGGAAGAAAAAGATGGTCTTTTGGGACCATTTCCTTAGAGTCAGTGACTCTTTGTTTGCAGACCTGATGGCAGTGAGACAAAATGCTGCAGAAAAGCTTTTAGTAAACATTCATTTGCTTTTGTAACACATTTTTAATATCCACTGCTGGACAAACTTGATTGTTTTGCAAGAATGCTATAATAATATTGTTTACTGGTAGAAAGAGTTCACGTTAAGGGAATATGGGAGATAATTCATAGAAAGTGAACTTTCAGTTTTGTAATTAAAGGAATGGTCTCTGGAAGCATAATTCCAGGAGCTGTATTCATCCACTCAGACACCAAGTCAACCGTTTTGCAATATTGCCATTAAAAATAGCTCACAAACAACCCTTAAGCCCAAAATTATTTAAAGTAGTCACAGAATGAACATAGAAATGGTACCACTGTATCCTTCCTGTGACTGATCCACAGGCAGAAAAAAAAAGATTTGCTTTGTTTTGTTACTTATTCCTGTTAAACTTCACCCAACAAGCCTTATATACATCACATAACAAAACTGTAATGCAGCTATTCCTTAGACTGAGAGGTCTAAAAAATATTTTTCTTTCTTCTAAATTACCCAAGGCTACAGAATAGCAACTTACCTAGAAAAAGAGAGAGAAAGCCTCCGTCTCAAAGTACCTTTGGGCTTTTATACCAATAAACTGTGTGGATCTACAACTGTTTTCTGTCCCTGAGCTACAGCATCATTCACAAGACAGATAACTCTCCCTACTTGCCCCCCAAAAACAACGTGTCCTTGTCAAGACTGCCTGGAGGAACAGTCCCTCAGCTGGACCATATTCTAATACTGTCAGGGGCATTTGGGAGAGAGTGCTCATCATCGCGGGCCAAAAGATGTGCCGGGGACCATGCTGGCAACTAGACAGTATGAACCAAGAGAGGGTGTGAACAGTGCCCTGGCCCTGTTGAGCTCACTAGGAAAGTCTCAGCCAGGTAGAAGATTCACCAGATGTAGTCTTGAAACGCACTGAAGGCAACGGAAAAAGTGATCTCCATGCCATTGTAGGGCAGATGAATCATAGAATCATAGGATGGTTTGGGTTGGAAACAACCTTAAAGATCTCCCAGTTCCAACCCCCTGCCATGGGCAGGGACACCTCCCACCACACCAGGCTGCTCAAAGCCCCATCCAGCCCGGCCTTGAACACCTCCAGGGATGGGGCAGCCACAACTAGCCTGGACAACCTGTTCCAGTGCCTCACCACCCTCACAGTGAAGAACTTCTTCCTGATATCTCATCTAAATCTACCCTCTGAAGCATATTCAAAGTAAACTGCACGCTGCTCCCCTTGCTCTGGGTGGCTGAGCTAACCTTTCTAAGGCTGCAGCAAAACCAGAGACCCTACGTAAATCATAACTTGATCCCTAAACTACCTTCATCCCTAAGGTCTAATTTATATCTTTTCTTGCTTGGGTTTTATATTATTATTTCTCCTAGCAACAATAGCTTGTCAGCCACGTAAAAGCCCCATCAGCTACTTAGCACGAGGCAGTAAGCCAAACGGCGCATACCTGCTCTTTGTGCCTCAATTCTCTCCCCGCCGAACATGAACGTGAGAAGAACGAGGAGATGGGGCACGCGGCATATTCCCGGAACAGACATATCTCCTTTCTCACATCAGCTTGTCTTCTCGTCGTGGTGAGAAGCTTGCTAGAAATCCAATTTGTAGCCTAAAATAAAGAGAGAGTGTTATCTCATAGAAACATAAACAGAAGTAATGATGCAAATCATGGGAACAACGTTTTGGGGAGTTGTCTCTTCTGCCTGTCATTTTGTTTGACTAGACACAAACCACTCAGACAAAGAGGCAGGAGTTCACCTACTTTTCAAAAGCTATAGCCTTTCACTGGCTCTATTCAGTGTGCAGCAGCCTGAATGGAAAAAGGAGAGAGATTACCAGATTATTATACTTTAATTGAGCCCACTGCCAACGACACAATCAACTCACTGGAGTGGAAACCATTCCTGACCTGGCCCTCCCACGCATTCATCATTAGGAAATACACAATGCAGAGCCGAGATACAAACCACTGCAAATCACACACAACCGGTTGTCACTTTACCGCTCGCTGTTTTCAGTTCCAGGGTCTCAGAAATGTAGAGCGCTAAGAATATGTGGCTCTTTTCATATAAGTATTTGTTGCTATCGTTTTTTCTCTATAGGAGTAAGCTCAGCAGCTTCAAAACACATCTTTCAAATATTTAGTTTAGAGGAGTGCAAAAGCTCAGGTGGATGATCTCCAATTTAAAGCGATTGGTTTGAGTTTACTTTGACTCAAGCCACTGAAGTCAGCTGGTAACAAGCCAGGCAAAGTTTTAAAAGTTTAGCTATGTTTTCTAACACTAGAACAATTTTAAAAAAATAATCATATGCTTATTGCTGTTGTTTTATTATTTTTTATTAGACAGACCATAAAAATCATCGCAGTTCTACACACTATGTATGCACACACTGGGGAAAACAGTTTTCACTCTGTGGATCTTTACTGCTTAAAGAATCATTTTGGAAAACTTTCTCCCAGCTCCTGAATCTGTCTTTTCCTCCTTAATGCACAGATTTCTCTGTTCATTTTCTTGGGGAATTTCCCCTTCCTCTCTCTTTTAACATGCACATCAGCTTCTCGCTGTTGATGGCCGGGTAAAAGACACATGGAGGGGACACTGTGTGCTGTAGATCATTGCTGCAGGGTTGATTATGCATTCTAGGATATTTCTTTTCAAAGCAATAGGGTTCTGTGGGAATCACAGACAAAAAGGAATGGTGGTGTCAGCACCAAACTAGTCTTGTTCAGTCAAATGTTGGGCCTATCTCTACCACGTACCTCAGAAATAAAGTGTATATTATGCGGGTTTAGGAAATAAAAAAGGGGAAAATCTTGTGCAGTTGTCGAGATGTGGCTGTAAACCCTTATTCCCAAGACAAAATACAAGCTCCTACATTTTCAAAAGTCCATATTATTTATGGACAAGGAGAAAATCAAAACATTTATTAAAACCAGCAAATAAAATTTGGAAGTATCTGCCAGCAGTGGAACAGAAATGCAAGAAATAATTAAAAAAACAAGAAACGAAACAAAACAAAACAAAACACGAAAAAAAAACCCATCCAGCTAAAAACAAAGGGAAAAAAAAAAAAAAAGGCACGTTTATTCAAGTGCCATCCCTAACTCCAAGGGGCACAGCGGGTGCTGTAGTTTACACCTCAGCCAGACGGTGTCCCTGCGAGACAGGGAGGTGCTCGGGTTTGAGCGAGCTGGAAAAGGCTGCAGGGTAAAAAAGGGCACGAAAATATCTCCGTGCCCTACAGTAGTTAGAATTTCCTTTTAAATAAGTACATTACTGAAATACCGATCAGGCAGCCGCCTGCAAAGGGATCAGGACAAGTATTACTGAAAATAGCTACGGGACCCTTCAGCCCAAAGGTTTTTTTTCCTCCTGTGTATTTTTTAGGAAATATTGGTTTCTGGCATTGGTGATGGGACAGCAGGTCAGTGACGGCATCAAGAGATGGGAAACCAGATCTGCCATGGGGTGTTCTGCACTTCCAGTGCTGAGAGCTCAAAACGTCCTTTCTCTGTGTCTGGGCTTGCACGGCTGTGATGCTTTATAAATACCATATTAAAAACAGTCTTTGCCAGCTGCTCACCCACACGAGGCCAGGATAAAAGGAGCAGAGCACCAGCTGGTGTCAGTCACCAGTGTTGGCTGAATGCGGATGTGGCAAGACAGGGAGCGTGGTGGACCTGGCTCACTTGGTACATGGAATCACGGAATCACAGAATCACAGAATGGTTAGAGTTAGAAGGGACCTTAAAGATCATCTAGTTCCAACCCCCTGCCATGGGCAGGGACACCTCCCACCAGACCAGGCTGCTCAAAGCCCCATCCAGCCTGGCCTTGAACACCTCCAGGGATGGGGCATCCACTACTTCCCTGGGCAATCTGTTCTACCAGACTTGTGCCCCAGCAGAAGGACTACCTACATGACCAGATCCAAGAGCTATGTCTCCAAGGTATCATTCCTCTCCACTCTTTTCCAAAACACTTCAAGAGCTCGTTGCTGTGTTATGAATGCTGAAAGGTGTCTCAAAACAATCATTTAGTCTAAAAATAGTGGGGAAATAAAGACCAAATCAAATCAGAACATCTGCTTAAAATCTATAATCATAACCTGTGGTGGCTTTAATACACATTTGTGGTTTGATATTATTTTTGCATTCAGGCCAAAAGACATTGAACCAAGTCTCTTAACTTGCCACGGCTTTATATATGGATATATCAGTGAGAGAAAATCACCCCATTCACATCAACAGGACTCATATCATAGTACAGAAGTCTTCAGGGGTATTAGAAGAAAGATTGGAGTTAAAGCACTTTTAGTGATGGATTTTCCACACTGGTTTCTTTCCCACTTCAGTATGTCACTGTGAGACTGAGCCCAGTTTGAGAGTGCAGCAGCTGATCAAAGTTTATTTCCGCTTCCAGGAGAAAGAGCCAGAAACAGAACACTTTAGGCTTCAGAGTGATCCAAGAATAAGAAATTCTGTTTAGTTGACCCTATTTCCAAATGGCCAATGTAGAATCTTTTATTACTGTTATTTTTAGTTCAGCCTATCATGTGGGAATAGTTTTCCTCAAAGTGGCCTAAGTCAACGTACATCCTTTAAAAATACCTCCTTTTTTTTCTTTTTATCTCACAAACATCACTTTGGGATTCCCTTGTGACACATTCAGATGTATGAAGTGATATTGCAAAAAGAACTGCGAGTTTATTACCAAGCTGCGGACTCTGTGTCTGAGGCCCCGTTTTTAATAGTTTAATGGGTAAAAAAGAGGTGAATAATTCTGGCTACATGCAAATAATGATGTGGGAATGGCATCCAGACTAAAAAGTGTGCTGGTAAATGTTAAAGTGAGCTCTCTACACTTCAAATACAGACATAGTACTAAGCTGTTCATACTGCCTCACAGCTGAACAAACAATATGCAGAAGACAGAAACAAGCTCTTCATAACCTTCAGCTTCAGTAGGGTTTTTTTCACGGGGATTGGTATAGAGTTTTAGGCCAGTGAACGTCCATGGTAAGGCCTCTCTACTTTTGAACAATAAGTAAACACGCTTTGGGAAATGTCCGCTCATAAAGAGCAGTATTAGAAAAAAGAGCTGAAGAAGAACTGGGTCTTCTCATCTCAAATGTATTTTTATATTTTGCTCACTGTTGGACTTCCCATGCACTCCTGCATTCTCAGGGATGCTGCTTTGCCTTCTTGAGCGTCATCCCTTGAGGCTGGGAACAGAGTTAGGGCTCTGCTTTCCAAAGAGTCACATACACATCCAGAACAGAACGACACAGTTGGGCTGCGTTTTATCATGGGGTTTAGTCCTGATTGAACCAAAGTCAAAGAATGTCCTGACATCGGTTTATTTAGAAAATGAAACCCTTCTCCATTGAGAATAAGACAAAGGCAGTTTCTATCCTTTTGTCTCTGTCTTTGTCCTGCCACAGCCTGATCCTGAGGGGACATAGAGTGACTTCGTTCTAACCTTGCTTCTCAGATAATGCTGCCGTATCACTGTAATTCAGGGGACAAGGAGGAAGAACTTGTATGAAAGCATAGAAGCGAAACTCTTTGTTTAGAAATGACATCTTGAAAAATAAAGGGAAAAGAAGCAGCAGATACAAAGAAATGTGACAGAGAAGAAAACTTTACAGCATTTCTAGGAAAAGAAATTTAAACACAAGTACTGGATATTCCCTATCTCACCCTCCCCAAAGACTGCTCTTCTGTCCTGGTTTGAGAGAGGTCACCAACAGCAAGAACCATGTGACTTAAAGATGGAAAAAAACAGAACACTTTCTGCGATCTCCTTCATCTTTCAGAGGAGTGATTCAGTCACAAATATCAATAAAACAAAACAAAATAAAATGGGAGGCAATAGTAAGATGAGCATTTCAGGACCATGATTTAATAAAACTGCTTCTACCTCATACAAGCAAAAGTTCAAAGACTCAACAGGGACAGTACAAAGATCAGTGATTCAAGGCTGAATGTAAAAAGCATGTCCAGTTATGGACTTTAGTCTTCTCATTAACATATCAGAGCTTTTACTTACGTTTTACTAAATTATAGCACTGAACTGTTCATCTTACTGTTAAATTCAAGAGGGGCTAATACTGTTATTGTGCTTAATTTCATCCATTCATCTGCTGCCACTGAACATCACCGTACGCAATACAAATGTTCCAGCTATGCTGGCATTCATAATGTGATTTTAAATGTCTTTGGTATGCTTCTCTGAAGAAGACGTTAGCCTGGGGTGAAAAAGACAGAGTCCAATTATACATTTTTTCACACACACAGAAAAATAAAAACAAACAAAAAAACCACAGAACACTAATACATCTGACATCTTAGTAGAGTCATCTTGTTGATCGTGCTTCTTCCAACTACTGAACTAAGCAATTTAATTATCTAAATTATTGCTGATATGAGCAGGAAGCCAACCATATAAAAGAGAGATGGGGCTTTCTTCCCCCCGATCAGCCCATGCAGTCGTATATCTTTGTTCGATGCTTTTTAAAGAAATGATCTGATGGCATTTCTGGAAGACATGCATCTTCCCAGGCCTGATCCAAAGCCAACTGCAGTTAATGAAAAGATGGCCATTGATTTCAATGGGCATTATTTCAAAACCCATGTGAATAATAGAGCAGAAAATTCTCTGCTAACACCAGAGTTGCTGTGAGGTACTTTGTTCAACTACAAGGGATCCAAATTCTGCTGGAATCAAGCAGGAGACTGTCAGCAGCTCTACGGTACATTGGATGAGGATGTTCATGCACCCTGCTAGTGAGCAGCCCTCCAACGTCTCCTCTAGGTGCCAGCAACGCTGCAGGACCTGAGAAGTTTTGTCTCTTCTTTTACAACATCACATCTCAAGAGCACCTGCTACCCCAATCCCTAAAAAAAAAGATCAGAGATGGTTAGCATGAATGCTGGCCAAAGCCATCTGTCAGCTTTATAGAACATGAAATAGGGTGGTGGGAAAGATCAGCAGACCATTCAAACCCATCAATTTGTTTGCCTTAGCTGAACTCTATTACTGCCCTGAAGTACTTGGTGCTGGAACTACCAGGGCCCATGAATGATTAATATTGCTGCAATTGGAAAAAATTCGATTGTGCAAGAAAGAAAGTCCATACTGAACAATTAGGTGGGGGAAAAAAAAATAAATAGCTGTTTCCAAAGTGACAGGCATCTGTCCAAGAGACTGAACGAGACAGGAATCGAATGGGAAAAAATATCATACAGAGGAGTGTAAGCAAGAGCCTTAGAGGGCCATAAAGCACACTCTAAGGGCGGCTGGATTAACTCAGCATGGGCATTTCCTAATTTCTGCGTGCTCCACTTTGCAATCTTAGGACCGTTCTCTTAACCTCTGTGGTGTTGCACATGCAAGGAAACCTGAGAGAAGGTCGGAATTAGAATTCAGCCACTCCTGACTCCTTAACCTATGCTTGGATCATGCATCCCTCAAATTGACCCCTTTGTAAATGCATCTACCACAGACGCTTTAAAACAAGATCTTACTGGTTGCCTGCCAAATCGCTGTAATTCTAAAATACCCTAAATGCTAGACGAAGGCTTTGCAGTGTATTTTTGCCTGCTGCAGCCACACGGTGTCTGCAGGCTCAAACCTTGATGCAATACCTCCAAGTATAACTTTCCAGTGACTTGTCCAGAGGAAGTAACTCTGCATGTAAATTGTACTCTTGCGTGTCAAGCTTAGAAATCCTTCTACTGATTGGCTAAGAAAACCCAGAACTAAACAGTGATAAAAAGTGTCTGTGACAGAATCTCCCAAATCCTATAGTCTGTGGTTACCAAATCCACACCACCATTCTCAAATTAATTTTGTTACCTCTCCTATAAATGGGCTGCACCCACATGGTGGGACCAGTTGTGTGCTGTATCAGCATCCCAGCTCCCTGATGGGACAAGACGTGGTGCACTCTGCTCTGCAGTGCCCCAGCTGCTGTGTCCTGGAGAACAGATGCTACAAAGTGATGCTCCAGTTCTTTTCAATGTGGCCAAATGGCTAAAGCAAGTCTTAAGGGCATGCCACAGAGTACAACAGTCTCTCAGTCTCCAGACTTAATTTACCAGGAGCTAGAAACAAGTTACATCCCTTGCTAGCGTGGGAAAAGCACATTCTCAAGGGATGTTTGAGAAAGTTACACCAAGCAGTTCTTTGGCTTTGGCATCATCAACCAGTCTGTAAGGAGAATCCATAATGCACCATATGAACACATGTGTTTATTGAGCAGCCAAGTCGTAACCCTGTCTCACGTCAGCAAATAAGGAGTTTGAATTTCAAAAGAAATTCTACATCTCAAACGCTGGCTCTGTATAAAACACTATTCCACAAGCATCTCAGTTAACCTGACTGAAGTAATTATCAAGACTCACAGGAAGCGTCTCAGCGTGTATGTGGGGCCCAAGGGATTAGGACACCTGATAAGGGGAAGCTCTGCCTATCTGATTTGGGAAAACAATGTCTAGAAAGCAGGGTTTGCCCAAGAACCATGCGCCAGCACCTGTAGTGCTCACACTGATAGCTGCTTTCCCCGGGTTTAATTACTAGCTGGCAAAACCAAGAATATCTTGAACTTGAAACTGAAGCATCGGTTCAGTACTTCTAGATGCATTTTTCCTTATGGTAAAGTAACCTCACAGTGCTGCATTTTGTTTGAATCATTTTTTCCCCCTTAATTTTTACTAACTTTCCTTTGGAAAGCACTAGCCGGAACCAGGGCATTAGGAACAGAACAGGAGACTCATAATCTTATTTGGGCGCTATCCTCTCCTCCCCCCAAAATATCCCCATATATATAATTTGAGTCACGTAGATTGCAAGACATTTGCACAGCATGTTTGTACATATTATGCCTCTGCAGTTGCTCATCCATTGGGGCGTAAATGTATTTGAATCCTGCAGATATTAATACAGTGAAATGACTAGATACATAATAATTTATGAATGGTGTTGGATTTGCTAGGGGGGAACACACTCGAAATTACGTGACTCAATAGCAGCTGCAGAACTCACCCATCCCAATAATGACTCTATCGCACCCCATCTAAGTTAGAAAACTTTGTCCATACTCTCTTGCCTACTTTGTTTAAACTTAACAGAACTCTGAAATGTCTCTCATGTTGTCACTGAAGCAGGGTTTGCAGCATACACATATCCTAGAACTGGAAAGTCCACCACCTGCATGTAATACAAGGCATACTGGCTATTTAGGGTAATAGATAACATTATTCACTGGCCTTTGTGGGAAGAGCATCCCAATTCATACATTTAAATTAACAGCCACTGCTGGCTCCAGACTAACGAGGAGTGAGGTAAGCAAGGCAAAGATCAAAATTATGTCCCTAGAGAAAGCAAGCAGTTCAAACTGTAGAAATAGTTTGCTGTGGAATGGAAAATCCTGAGATTTGTCCCCAGGACTACATGCTCAGGCTGTCCTTACTGCTGTATGTGCAGAGCCCGTTGATTTATTACAGGGTCACAGCACGCCACTCCTTTGGCCTAAGCCCTATAACCTGTGTTGGGAAAGTCCCACAAATCCCTTTTCCTCTCAAGCAGAGGCAGAGCTTTTCCAGCCCACATTAACTATTAGGAAGAAGCCTTTAACATTGAGCCCCTCGAGGCTATTCAATATGAGAGCGCTCTACTCTTACAGGGCCCATTTCTTGCTTTTTATATCCTCGTGGAAGTTCTTCCAGCTCTTGGAATGAAACCTAATATTTTCTTTTTCAGTACAGCAGAGGATTATGTCAGTAAAAAGACCCATATGTCACGGCTTTATATAGTCAGCTAGCAGAGCTGGAGTGAGGAATCGGGATGGGGTAACAGCCTAAATCTGTGTGGAAAATAGGCAACATACTTTCTAACAAAGAGGGGCCTGGTGAATGCATTTCCCAGAACCCCTACTAGGGCCAATGCAAGGAAGAATTGCTTTGGATTCCTTGCCCCATGCCTTATGATAAAGGCCTGGATAAGGATTGCCAGAATCCCTACAAGCTCCAGAAATGAGCTCATACCCATTGTCTGTCACTCCCAGGGTTATTAACAGGGCTATGCTAATTTGAAACGTACCATGCACTTGCTCACCACTTCCCCAACACTTCTGCTGAGCTGTCCGGATGACAGAAAAATTCCCAAATTCAGGAACACCAATGCCTCCTACTTGCACTATGTGGGTGAATTTCTCCTCCACATGTTCCAACAAGTTGATGCTCATCTAATGTCATGAAAGTTTGTTCAGAAACAAATGATTAAGAGATTTAGTATTGCAAAGCCCTTCCGTGGTCTAATTTCCGTAGTCTTGGCCTTTATAATGAAACACAGAACTCTACTGTGGACACCAACACACCAACAAAAGTGAAAGATCTGTGAAGAAAGGCCATGAAAACAAGAGATACCTGTTGTTATTTGGTCAGGTGCAAATAGCAGTGTTACAACCTCAGCCTTGCGTCTTTCTGAAGCTTTCCCTATTTACCAAGCACTTGCAGGAGGCATTGTCCCCTGTGCAACATCCACTGCCTGAGATCCACCCAAGCTGAGTATTTCCATGCTCTTGTCTACTGTGAATAAGCATTGCCACTTCTCTTTTAAAACAGAAGAAAGAAAAAGGACAGCTGAAAGGATATAGGCAGCTTGCAAGCAAACTTTTCCCACCAGGTATTCTAGAAAAAGGCCATTCTTTGTCTCCTTGTTGCAGCAGGGCCCCAGGGTAGAAAGCACTTCACAGTTGACATTGCAGCAGGGCAGCGAAGCATTTGTGGAACTGACCTGAAACACGAAGTAGGATTGGAACCCTCGTAGGATTGATGTTTTTATTTCTCATAGTTGCATAACTCAAATTGTTTAAGGCAGAGGCAATCCCAGGAAAACCCAACAGCAGAACCCTAAGGTTAGAGACCTTTAGGTGTCTGCAGAGTAGGGAGGTTGTATGGAGGATTTGACACTGAAAATCTTGGAAGTGAGTGGCTTAAGTCTTTTTGTGTGTCTAACCTCAAATGTTTCTCTCTCCCATAAAAGGAGCTGAGGCTAGAAGGACCATAGAGGTCTGCATTGTGGATGTCTTCACCGTCAATATAAACTCTTTTAAAATAAGAGAGAGAAAGAAAGGAAGAAAGAAAGGAAGAAAGAAAGGAAGAAAGAAANATGAAAAGACAGAAGAAAAAGAAGAGAAAGAAGAAACACAGCCTTAATGCAGCACCAGCTTTGAGTGAAGATGAGTGGTATAGCATATCCTTGATGTCTCAGCCACCTCTGCCCAGCACCGTGGCCACCACCAACTTAGGACTAGAAAGTAAGGGGAATACACAGGAGTCAAGCAGAAAGAGAGTTTATTCAGTGTCACAGAGATCCTAAGTCTAAGACTGAGATAAAACACACTTTACTCCTCTTAGTTTCTGAATGGAACACACAGGAAATCACTGCCTGTGAATCCTTCTGTGATCTTGCCATGATCCTGGTAGTGAGAGACCTGCAGCAAAGTTCTGCCTCGTCACTTTTGGCATCGCTGCTGCCAGGGCTGTGACTAAAACAGAAAACAGGAGGCTGATGAAGAAGACACTTGAAAGAAATACAGCAAATAATGGTCTAAAAGCTGTAAATTAAACCGGGAAAAAACTGTAGCCAGAGAAAGCATGCAAACTACCCCTATTTTCTACCAGGAAGGGCTCTCATAACCCTGTCACTCGCATAGAAAGGACAAGAACCCAAGAGTTGTGCTCTACAGCCCATACACAGCTCTCACACCAGGCAACTGACAGATGCAGGAGGCCTGTAACTTAGTAGGTGATAAGAAATATGTCTACCTGTTACCCCTGCACAACTGCTGGGTTTACCTCTCTGTGCTTAAGGCAAGAGGTGGGACAGTGTCAGGTCAATAATCTTGACATTGGCTGGAAGGATTTTGAACTATCTCAACTCTTTCCCCATCCTATTCCCTCCGCTCTGCTTCCTTCCTTTCAATTCTTCCCACAAGTCTCAAAAACAGCAGCGGTCTCACTCTGTTGCAGGAAAGAGAAAGCAGAAAGGGAAATAAAGGAGCATAAGGAATAAATCACATGGATGAAATATGGAACAACATCAAACTCAGGTCTTCCTAACATTTTGATTTTTTCATATCTCAATTTTTCATAATTAACTGTAGGAAGAAGTGCAATACCAAGCTGTCTCAAAAAGACCTGAAACTTAAAAACTTACTTAATTCCCTTTCCTTACCTCTTCATACATAATATCCTGAATTTGTACCTCAAAAGAAGAGATAGCTAGTGGGTAGGCAATAGTAGAGATCACAGATTTTATTTGATAGTTGGAGGGAGGATATTTTCAAATGGATAAGGACTCAAATTTTCAAAGTTCCCGTTAATTCCAAAACTGGTGACAACCTTGCAGACTGAACTGTTATCTCAGGAATGGGGTATTGATCTTTAGGTATAGGTCTTTTATGATACTGCATCTTTATCCATGCTCTGTTCTGGTAGATGGCCAAGGACTCTGTGGTGAAATCAGGAAAGAAGTATTTCCTTGAAAACAGAGAAAACTGAAAATGATAGAGCCAGGATCAGATGGCAGGACATGTGGTGCTTACCAGGAAAATAATAGCAAATGCAAAATTGGAAACCTTGATGGAAGAGAAAGGACATGGAAAAAATGCAGAAATGGAAAAGAGACCCATTTAGGCAGCAGTGCTGGAACTTAAATCAAATTACATCTGTGCCTTTCCGGATTTTAAAGATTAATTTAAGATACTGTCTTAAATTTAAGATACTGGTCTATTTCCTAAGACATTTCAGAGCTTTCACTGGGATTTATCTCATTTAAGTTTAGATTGTAGGTGTCTAACTAACATCGTATGTGGTTTTATACTTGAGCTCCTCAGGATGGGTCTCCTTTCCAGTTCATGGAGAAAAAAAAAAATCCATAGCCTCATTGATTTTATCTCATTCTGAGGAGGATGAGTAAAATAAACGAACTACTCACAAGAAGTGCTTATTTTCCCCAGATGCAATTAAAGGAATCTAGACAAACAGCTAAGATTTAGCTGTCGATATTTCAACAGATACCAATATTTCAGCATATGCCTATCTGGTCAAGGTGACATAAGAAAGTCAGCCAAAAGCAGCAACAGCTAACAGATGTTAATGGTAATAATAAAAAACTTTAGCAAGTTCAGAGTCAGAGGGTGAAAAGACTTGAGTATAAAGTCTTTGTCTAATGGGGAACAGAAGAAGCACATCTAGATTTCTAAACAGATACCCCTTCCTGAATGATGAAATTGTCTTAGAAAAGCACCTTTGGGTAGAAAGACCAGAGTGGAGCTGGGAAAAGCAATGTCTTTGTGAACTTTTACACTAGTTTACAAAAAGAGAGCTTAAGAACATCCTGTGCAGGATTTAGTCCAGTTTCTAGGTGAGTTATAATGGATATGAGAACTAAAATTATGGGGCATTCATGGAATCCTGGATTGCCTAAAGGGTTAAACTTCAGTTGGAATTTTCTGTATCCATAAACTGCATTGGATGAAGTCAGTCCTGATGTTCAACTGCATAGCTGCTGGTGGGTCATGCGTCACTCTCACTGACTCTGCAAGTAAGCTCAGGAACTTGGAGGACTGGACAGTCTTCACCAGTAAAATAAAGATTACAAAAAGGCCCTGTGTACCTTGGCCTTTTCTACTTTTTCTGTGACTAGATTTCCTGCCCCACTGAGCGGCAAGCAGGTGCTTTTCTTTGCTTTCCTTTTGTTGCCAAGGAAGATGACAAAGTACTAATACACCGCCATGATGGGCAGAGACGCACGTGAATTTACCCCATATACAGATAAGCAATATATCACACACAGTTGTTCTCTGAAGAGTAACTGTTTCAATCTGTCTGTTGCCAATTTTTTAAAAGAAAAAAGATTATTAGATTGTACTTGTTTTGCTGTTTTGTCTCTGTTAGCAAGACTGACAGCCTACTCTTTGTTAGACAAAAATAGGTGTTATAACTTGTTTTCCATGGATACGTACAAGGCCTAATTTAACGTATGAAAGTTTTTCATATTCATGTTGATGTATTCAGGGAACAACTTTTATTTATAGGTTATTACAGATGAAAGGGATGATTATGTACAGTCTGACCTCCTGGCCAACACAAGTCCAAAATTAGTCTTAATAATACCAGTATCTCATCTATATCTTGCACAAAAGTTGCAGTACTTTTCCTGCTCTAGAGAGACATCAGTCTTGATTTATGAGACAGAATATTCCTGCACCAGAACTAGAAAGTTGTTCAAGTGCTCAGTTATCATCGCCTGATGTACTTGATCTCGAGAATGAATACATTCATCTTCTGTTTGCAGTGTCATGCTTTAATCTGAAATCTTTCCCTGGCTTCTAGGGCCCAGAACGAGTTGCTAGGCTGTTGGTTAATAATTAAAGGATTTGATTTTTTTTCCCTGCTAAGGCAAACATAAAACCCCACAAAGCTATTAGCTATTCCTTAGCCTAAAAAGAACCCCAAGCAGACAAGCAAATAAGAAATTAAATAAAACACTAGCTCGGTTACAGTAGCAATGTTTCACTTGTGCAATAAAGAGGAGAAAAAAAAAAAAAAATAATTCCCAAGATCAACATAGCACCTCGCCTTTTTCTAGCTTCTCCAGAAATTCTAAACACTGTTGCTGCTTACCAGTGGAAGCTTAAATGCTTTAGGAGAGAATCCAAACACAAGGTGATGCTGAATCCTCAGACTAAGAAAAACTATGCATTTGTGTACAACTGAACAGTAAGTACCTCACGAAGTTCCCCATGAAACCCTGCTGGTAGCTATAGCAACTGCATTCAGTGTATTTTTACTAGAAAACATTTTTTCAAGCTACTTAAGAAAGTATAGTTTTCAGCCATTATTTATGTATCTAACTTTCAGGCCTTGTCATAAAATCCTGCTCTCCATTCAGCTTCCACCCTTCCGCTTCCACTTGGCATGCATGGCATGTGAGTTGCTGGGGTGACTCCCACATTCGGGGAAGGAATTTTGCCTCCAAAAATTCAGCAGGCTTAAATCTAAACTGGTGAACTGTGGCTTTCATTTCCAGTGAAACACCATGCCGGCACAAACACTTACATCTCTCAGGCAAATCAGACATCCGAGGAGAATTACACTTAAAGCAATAACTGGTGTAAGTTCCAAAACACTATAAAGGGGATGGGAAAAGAAATAATGTTTCAGAATCCTAAACTGTTAGATCGGGAGAAATACTTGCTGTACCAGAATTCTGGTCTTGCCACATTTACTTGCTAGCAACTGCTGTAAAGCAACAAAACTTCAACACTACTTGGGTAATTAAAGCTTTGGAGAGCCACTATACATAATTTGTCTTACATAAATTATGTCTTTCCATGGCATGTCTTCTCTATATGATTAGCATCATGCAGTACAATAGCCATGTTTGACATTTATCTGTTGAAAGGTATCTTTTCCCCCTTGAAATAGCTATGTGAGACCAGACGAGAGTGCTGCTGGTTTCCTATATTCATGGAAACACAGAATTGCCTAGGTTGGAAGGGACCTTTCATATCATCGAGTCCAACCATCAACCTAACTCTTGCCAAAACCGTCACTAAACCATATCTCTAAGCACTATGTCTACCTGTCTTTTAAATACCTCCAGGGGTGGTTCTTTGAATCAAACACCTGAGCAGAAGACTGCTATGGGTTTAACTCTTCTCTGGGGTGCTCCCATCTGCATGAACAATAGCTTTGACTCTCGAGTCTGAGAGAGAAGTACTCTCGCACTTCACATTTGGGCTCCCCTTGGAGAAGACAGAATTTTATTTCCCTCTGAGCTGTATGAAATAGAGACAAGATTGAAAGCATAATGTGGGTCTTCAATCTGGAGGCAGACCTTCCCCTTCTGAAGTCTGTGGAAAAATGTTTGTGAGAGCAAAGTGCAAAGCATACCCGCTCTCATGCCCCCCAAGTCTCTTCTCACTGGCAATAGTCTGCTTCTTGCTTTTCTACATCACGACATTAGTTTGACATATTGATCCATTTATTCACACGTAGCAGCTTATCTAACTTGCCCGTGACTTCACTAATTATGAAGAGTTCACCATGAAAAACAAAACCCACAAAAAAATCCTTCATAGCGTACTATTAGATTTCTTCTAAAAGCTAGGCCATTACGTTTATAAAGGATTCTATTATATCCACAGAAATGCCACTGAGTAGCCACGAGACCAGTGTTTTCCCTGTTTTTGTGTACTTTGTAGGTGTCCCTGTAAGGTTGAAAGCGTTAAAGACAAAAAAAAACAATGTTAAAAGCTAGAATGCAGGCATGAGCATTAAGACTTTTGATGTCCACCTTAAGCTAGGACGAAGATAGCTGCAATTCAGTGCAACAGAAACACTAATCCTTCTGTCACAAGTTGCTGTGATGTTATCACCAATGTTATTCAACATTCCAATATACTAAAGCATTATGATACCTGGAAAATATTCGCAAGTTGTCATCTTGTTCCTAATAACATCCTGGAGGCAAAAAGGTTTCTTCCCCACATACTAACGTACAAGAGTGTCGGCTTTATGACTCCTGCCTATGAATTACACAAGGAGGACTCGGTTTTGCTGGCAACGATTCAAGAACAGGAAAGTCAGGACAATGAAACGACTTCAAAGGAACATGAGTTATTGGAAAGATCACGCAAGTGCAGGCTAAGTATTCAACCTTAACACATTTCAGTTTAATCAGATTCCAAATAGAAGGAATCAATTATTTTTTCGTAGCAGTGAATCCCTGCTATCTCAGAGCCTGGCTCCATCCTGATGTGCAGCTGCAACACTATGTGTTAGCATAAATCAAGAAGAAAAACCAAAACAAAATGAACAACGAGAAAAACCCCAAAGCCCCAGTGGAATTACACAAGTGCAAAGTACAAATAAAGCCACACAAACCCTAAAGCTGAGGCTGACCCACCTTTCTGCAGAGGACAAGCTCTTAAAATAAATATGTAAGCAAAGCATTTAAATCCATTCAATAGTTACTCTAAGATGACTCTTCTACTTAATGAGAGACTTCTCTTCAACCACAAGCTATAAATAGGAGCATTGCCTTTCCATAGTGTGAATCTCACAGCGGAGGGAACATTTTGAGGGTAAATGCAAAGATTTCATCTAGGACTGGATTATATTATCCCGTTTCTCAGCTTAGGCAAAGAATGAGAGGAGGGAAAAGTATTTTTCCCACCACGTGGCTCTCAGCCACGTGAAGACCCACCTTATTCCTGAGCTCTGTCCTGCGGCAGAGGAATCCCTTTCTTGCAGGCTACAGCCCTGCGAGTAAACAGGCAGGGACGGGCAGGATGTGGGCAGAACTTGGGATCTGCTCTACCCCTCCCAGGGACCAAAGTAGCCTCACGGCCACCACAAATGCAGAAGAGAAGGATGGTCACGAAGGGCTATCCCGGCTGCTATGCCTCCCATGATTACCGCTTGGGCACCCTCAGCCCTCGCCTCCCGCCTGGCCCAGGACAACAGACGGGCACTGCTTAGCATCCCTCTGGTCTGCAGCCAGCGCTGGTCCCAGTATCGGCACTCATGTACTGGGAACGCACCGGTATTTGCAGATAACCATTTAATTCAGATTGCTGCCTGGCAATCAGAGGTCAGTGGCTTCTGGTCTGTAATTTCAAGCATTTCCTGATGCAATCGCCTAGAAAGGATATTGCCAGGAATATTCTAGCTCACCTGCTTTTGCTGCAGAGAGCAGAGTGCATTATTTTTTCGTAACTTGTCATATACAACTCTTAAAAAAGATTTAAGTCATAATTTCAAACACGCAGTTCGCATTACATTTAAAATTTTTGAAAGCCTTTAAAATGTTACATATTTTAAAAATTACGTATTTTTAGTACTTCAAGTGTTCTGACTGAACTCACCACACCAGTGGAAGACAATTATTTTTTCTTAAATACCACACCCTGAATTATGTGAGTCAGAAATGACTACAGTCTTTGCTAGCTCTGCTGATTTAGTAACACAGCTTGCAAAAAGATCAATGTTCAGACAGTCCCACTCGTATCTCACCATACCTCTTAGCAGATGAAAGCACTCCATAATTTTTTATTGGAATGACAGAATCTGCCCCTAAATAAAGACACCATGGTAGAAACCTCAATAAATTGGGGAGTCATTTTCCACTTAAGTCTGTATAACACCAAACACGCTGTTGAAACCTTAAATCACAGATAACTATTGGAGGTGACAGAGCCCTTCTTCGACTTCATGGATTTATTCCCAGAAAGCATTAAACCTAAGGGAAGGATTGCATCAATTTTCCTATCTTGGTTTCCCATTACGTTCAGTCAGTGTTTAAGCCATATCCCAAAGAATTGATTTTCACTGTCTAGGAAAGCATCGGCATGAACAAGGTCAGAGGCCTTTCCCCGAACGCAGGTGATACAATACAAGAACCTGGAGAAAAGGATGTCTGTGCCTTAAATATAGAGTTGAATATAAAGCAATCCCTGAGTCATCCCTGAGTTCCCACCCATCCAGAAAATCTGCTTATATTCATCACCAACATTTTTATTAAAAGATTGGGACTTGGGATCCCACAGCCTACAGTGTAGAAGCAGGTACTGAAAGAGAGATGCACGCCTTTATTTTTCTATATGGTCACCAAAGGAAGCAGCATGCATTTTCAAATGCATCTTAGAACTTTCACTTCAGGGGAATCATTGAAGGAAGATTTAAGTGTTTATTTTCCTTCAAGTGTCAGGCTAATTTTTTTTATTTAATAAGACATGGCTACTCGATTTCTCCTTTCTCCTAGAAAATAATAGCACAACCTTTTGAAAATTTGACCCACTTCCTAATTCCTCACAACCCCCTTTTGCAGAGTTTGGCTTTTCATACCTATTCTTCTTAGTTTTTGTGATACATAGCAAAGTGATTTTGTACTCCAGGGACTGAAATTTATGAGTCTTTTGGGATTCTGCTTGACTTCTCCAGAAAGGCCAGAAGCTTGTCTTTTGTGATAAACCGTGGGCTGAAAAGGACCATCTCCAGTAAAACACAAGTTTGCCCAACTCCCGGGACCAAAGGACAGCGCTGCTTCAATGTGCATCCTTTAAAAGGATAAAACAAGCCCAATAGTCACCCAGATGCCCAGGAAGAAGACTCTGCTTTTGGCAGCAGGCAACATGCTGGAACAGCAGCAATGCCAAAAGCATGAACAGGTAAGAACTGACACTCTTTAAAACCCAGTAAGACAACAGGGAGTCGTGAGACCTAGTGGAAAACCTCCTGGTCACTCATCTACTGCCCAGGGGTCTGGGTGGTGCTCCTGCCATTGTCACAGCTCCCAAGCAACATAAGAAGTTACCCAGACAGGGGTTTTCAGGCAGAAAAGGGAGTTAGTTGATGAATGAACAGCACAGGCAGATGGTGGGACAAATAGGGGTAGGTTGGACAAATCCATTCCCCAAATTTTTTAGCGTGCTTAAGCCTCCTGAAGTATAACTCTGAGTATCACCATCCTGGTTTCGGATGCCATAGAGTTAATTTTCTTCCTATTAGCTGTATAGTGCTGTGTTTTGGCTTTAGGATGAGAATAATGTTGATAACACACTGATGTTTTAGTTGCTGCTAAGTAATGCTTATACTAAGTCAAGGACTTCTCAGTTTCCCATGCTCTGCCAGCGAGGAGGAGCACAAGAAGCTGTGAGGGAGCACAGCCGGGAGAGCTGGCCCAAATATCCCAAAGGGATATTCCATACTATATGGCGTTGTGTTCAGTATATAAACTGGGGGAATTTGGCCAGGGGGCAGTGATCCCTGCTCAGGGACGGGCTGGGCATCGTTTGGCGGTTGGTGAGTAATTGCATTGTGCATCAATTGTTTTGTATATTGTTTTATTATGGTTATTATTATTGTTCTCTCTTTCTTTGCTGCCCTATTAAACTGTCTGTATCTCAACTCACAAGTTTTACTTTTTTTTCTATTCTCCTCCTCATCCCATGGCGGGGGGGGGGGATTTACCCATTGTAGCTCCTCCAGGTTTCTCTATCCTGAGTGAGCCTTTTAAAGTCCTAAAATAAAATGCTCCCTCATCTGATCTTCGAGGTGCCACCACGCCTCAAATCTTCCACCTGGGTACATCTCCCCGCAAGTCTCTGTTACGAACTGAATTCAAAACAGGTCCTGAAGGGGTGAAAAAAGGATTATAACCAGGCTCTTCACCTGTCACCTGGTCTTTAAAAAGCCAATTTTTCACACAGGGGGCTTGGATTTGTTTTGTCTAAGGTTACCGTGACAGAGCAGGAATTAAACTCACTGCAGCAGTCCAAGTCTTGCACCAAAAGGAAAGCCCTCCTCTCCCACGTTATCTCTGCTGGGACAGGAGCAAAGGGTGCCCCCGTTTACCAGGCATGATCCCTGTGCCAAAAGAGTTTACAACCTAATAGGCAGGATTTACCAAATCCTGTGAGTACATAAAGGATTCAAAGGGGATTAAGAGACTCCTCACCCTTCCCATTCTTAAGGAGAGTACTTAAGGAGAAAAACTCTCCTGTCGGCTTCCATGCCATCCAACACAGCATCGTGTCACAGAACAGAGAAGGGATTAGTGCTTATCACCTGATCAGGCAAACAAGTTAGCTAAACAAGAAGAGCTGGCAACGAGGCAGAAAAGCTGTATGCACAAGGGCATGGATCCTCCCACCGAGGCACGGGTCAAGAACATTCTTGATCTGTTGATGCTGTTATTTAACTGAGGGGCTTCATAGATAAAGGGCCAATTTTTGCAGACAGCCTAGGACTGCAAGTGGGAAAATGTTTGCTCTGTGGAGCCTTTTAATGATGAATCAGAATTAATAAACATTATCTCATTTGTAAGAGGAATAAGTGAAATGATCATTCACCTAAGTGCCTGTTTCAAAGAAAATTATTCCCATGTTCCAGCAATTATTTTTGCTGGCTGGTTTCAATGCAAGAGAAACACTGCCTTCGTGTCAGTATTGTCTTAAATAGGCTACAGGGGGCAACTAAATCAACCCAAAGGCTAGTATTCGCCAAAGCCAATGTAATCCCTCCTCCTGCATGGGCCCTGGAGGAGAGAGGGAAGAGCGTTTTTAATATAAAGTGCAGCCTAACAGCCTAATACTTCCTATAGCATCTATACATGATGAAGCACTTAGCCACACAACATCACTGCCCCACCGCGTGTCTCCTGAAAGATCCTAAATCTGATACCTGGGATAAAATTGTCACATCACCCTGCTGCAGCTATTCCAGATCCTCCTGCTCATCTGAACTGCTCTGGTGGTTTTAAACAATACAAAACTTCTCTGCAGTGCTAATTTATTGAGAGAGAGAGATGCCACCGCATGTTGGTCAACAGCCATGGACCCCCTGCCAGCCTGCCTCTGGGGAAGGCAGTCCTGCTAGCTAACACTGCTGAGAGATGTTCTGAGGCCTTATTGAAATTATGGGGATTAATCTGACCAAATACAGAGATTTACAGTGTAGTTGTCTATATCTGAGTCAACCACCTAGCAGCCCTTTATAATCCACAGAGAAGAGCAGACACTTCTAGGGAGTATTACATTTCAAACAGGTCAGATGAATCATCCTACGGAAATGAGGGGAAATTGAAGTAAGAGTAAATATTTTTACGTTGTTTGTCATACTGGTGGAATCAGGCATAAGGGTACTTAAGCTTTATCTGTCTTGCTGCGTGCTGTTACCAGTCTGAGCTCAGAAACTGCTGAAGGAAAGGTGATCTCTCTCTCTATGTTAGTAAACAGCTCAATCAGATAGTGTCCTGGAAAGCAGCATTTCTCCAGCTTCCCTGTATCCCCACATCTAAAATTAGCAACTTCATTTTATAGCCCACTCATAACTGCCATAGCCTTCCTGGGGTCATGGCCTATCGTCTGGGAACAGCTGCTAAGGGAAGTGAAAAGGATGCTAAGGGAAGAAAATACGACAATAGAGATACCTATTGGAAAAAAAAAAAAAAGTTGAAGAAGGCAATAAAAAAAAACAGAACAGTGAATTAAAAAGAAGAAGAAAGTACTCAGAAATGCACAAATAACTTGAGTGAAAAAAAGAACAGAAAATGCACTCAGTAATAAACCCAAGAGATGGTAAAGAAAGAAGCTAAAATAAGCCCATTTGTAAACTGTTTTAATTTCAGGTATCAGTCATAAAAGTACTTACCAGTATAATTAAGAAAAGCCTCCAGAATACATAAAAACCACTCTTAGAAATACTCTAGATGTGGTACCATAATTAAACAGCAAAGCAGGACAGGGGAAATTGGTTTGAAGCACCTCAAGCACAAGGTGGCCTATGAAATGTCAGGCTTGAACAAAGGTTGTCAACCCGTCTGCTAGGGATGAGCGATTCACCCCTGCCCCAGCCTCCCAGAGCATTTCAACAGCTTTATGACCACCTATGCTAAAACATTGTCCTTCACAAAAGGAATTTTTTTTTTTTTTNCTAGGAACATGAAGTCACTGGCTGTTGCAGAATGAGACCATCAGGTCCTATGTTCAGACCGAGAGCATCCTGGGCTGTGATGCAGCAGATCATATAAATGAGCCAGATTTGAGCTTTGCCAGCACTCGCAAAAGACCAGATGAATTTCGGGCGCTACAGAAGGGCTGCGCCGTGCTGCCTCTTAGCATTTTTAATTTCCCAGTCAGGAGTTAAAACCACCATGCCTGACCACCCTGTCTAGATCTAGTCAATGGGGTTTGTTGAAGATTTTCTGGTATATTTTGCAAAGGTCAGCGCTGAGCACCCTTCTCTTATCAAGTGCTACAACTGACTGAAAAACCACGCGTTCCTTTGCATTCCTACCTTATCATTTCATCGGGGTATTTATGGGGTATTTAATTTACTGTGGAGAAAAACTGTGCCCTACCACCGAAACAGATAAAGGGTTGCAGGGATGCCCAGTACAAGAAGTGCTTTGAAATGTGTACCAGCTGTTGCTTCATTTCTAAGAACTGCAGTGGTAATCGAGAGAGTCCATGCAGATTATGTGTAGCCTTTATCTGCTGATGAAATTGGAATTACTGAAGTTCTGTCCTACAAGTGGTAATTAGTTTTACACTAAACGTGGAGCCAACAGAATTCCCCCTGGTACCCTCAGCTCTAAACTTTCCAGCTCAAAGAAAATCTTTACAATTGATATGCAGAATAATTCTTCTTATGACAATCAATATAAACCTGGTTTCTCTGGAAAGAAATAACCATATGCTGCCAACAGGAACATAATTCAACACAGTTAAGCAAACAGCCCTGCAAAAATTGCACTTGGGTAACAAGCCGTCAAACCACAACCAAGTGTTGGCTAAGCTGAGATCAAAGAGCACGAGTCCAAAAATATTTAAAACTCTCGATGGCTTGAACTTCCCCTCAAATGTGATGTGAAATATGGCAGTTTTGGCATCTCTTATCAAAATCACTTAACAATCAATATTCAGGACATAACAATAATCAAATCGAGTTGCTTAAACCGAACTCAAGGGATCTTTCTATTTTGCAAAGAATCAAAGATTAATTTCTAAGGAACTGAATCAATGTAAAGTAAATAGATTCTGATGGGCTGGAGAAGGATATCTTACATGTACTGCATAGGAGATAAGCTCTGCGATAGCAGTACTCCCCGAGCAAAGGAAATCGAGACAACTGCCTAATCAGGACTGACAGCACTTGCAAAATATGACCCATAACTCAATTTCATTCATTCCTAATGAATTGTCAAGGCTAACACAGCCTGGAGAAGGTTTCTGACCTAGAACCAGATCGGCTCCAGGTTTTGCACATTTTGGCCCGTTCTGCAGCCACATACACCCTGGTGTGGGATTTGTGACTCTTCAGCGGGCTCTCAGGACCGGCTGCTTCGCTATTTCTATAGCTCAAGCGTTTGCAAGCAAATGTCAGGGCTCACAGGCACTTGCCTTCTCTTTATTGCTAAATTTCCTCCATAATAGGTAAGAAATGGGAAGTTTTTAAAGAGTTTTCATACCGTTTGATGGGAAGAAGCCTTTTAAAGTCAAAACACTTCCAGAAATCTCAGGCTCTTGTTTGTCACTGTACACAAAGATACTAGGTATTTAAAATGAAAACCTCAATACAATACAGAATGGCAACTCAGCCCGCTTCCCGTCTCCCAAGCAAATAAACTCTTTCTCTTTTTTTTAGGTTGTTTCTAGCAGCACAAGGAAACAAAAGTCATCTCACTACTTGCATCACCTGTGATGTGAAACTTATTTTCCACTAACCAGTAGGAAGCAACATATCTGTTGTGTATCAGTAATGTTTATTACAGAAGTAGGTTTTTTCTTCTTTTCCCCAATCCAGATTAAATCTCTAATCTATATGACAAATCCCTGGCAGGTGATATACCCACCTACTGCCAACCCTGAAACAGTTTTCTCAAGGCAATAATAATGTGTACATACTGTTTCATTGCTAGGTGGAGTATCAGCTATTTAATCTTCATAGACCTTTCAGTGATGCTGAAAAATAAATTTTACCAGCCCCCTCCCACTCTCATATTCAGACTAGGAACGAATAAGCAGCTTTTCCCTCAACCAGAACTGTCAGTCCTGTTTTGCAGATCATATTCACGTGATAAAATATTTCAGCCTAGTCAGTGGAGCTGGACATCAGGAGCAGAATGGGGAGAAGAAATCAGTGCACACTCACCCCCACGCTCCTGGCCAAGTTCTTCCACTATGATTGTCAACCTGGGGTTTGTAATTGCTGGTGACAGCCCCCATGGCAGCCAGCATCAGCAAGCACAAAGGAGATCATATAAAGGAAAGGAAAAGTCCTGAGATGGAAAACTTCTGTTGGAGAAGAGAAGGCTCCAGGGAGACCTAGCAGCCTNGGTTGTAGGGTTCTCAGTGTTGCATTACTATCTCTGAATAGCAGACCATATCATCTTTGTTCGCATTTCTCAATAACTGGAGTACAGACACACTGCAAGACTCATGGAAGTGGCTGGAAGCTCAGTAAGGTAGCTTTATGCACATGTCTAGGACACAAAAAAGGGGAGCCAGCCTGCCCCATTCTGCAGCTTCCTTACTCTTCATGGTTTCAGAGTCATGCCAGGGTAAATCTGCATTCCCAGGGCCTCATTGTCCTACATAAAACAGCTGTGGACAGATTTTTTTACCATTTTTTTTTACCAGGGAGAAAGATGTCAAAGGATAAGTCATTCCATATTTCCCCAAAATTGGATCCAGCTAGTCTCTCCTTGTGACTCGAATTCTGGAAATGCTGCCTATCATTAGAGAATATACTACTCAGTTAATAAGAAATCAGAATGCTTTTCTTTTTTCTTTTTTCTTTTTTTTTTTTTTTTAGTATCTCAAGGTCAGAGTTGATGTAAGACTTCCTTCTAATATTATCTTTCATTTACAGGGGGAAGAACTGACTGTGCACAGATTCAGTGACTTGTTAAAGACTGTGCAGCACATCTGCCAGAGCAACATCCTCTGTCCATGGCCCCTGGCTACAGTCCAGTGGGCTTTTTAGATGTAATGTTAAGGCAAAAATCCTTACCTTCACCTGTAATTTACTGACCCTTGATGTCATTTACAAATCAAGATCGTTAGGACTAAAACCTCCTCTCCTCTGAAAAACACCCCAAAACAAAGCAGTGTTTTTTAAACACAATTTGAAATGGAAAACTGTATAAGTAAATGTTATGATTCATTACCTCACAAGATCTCATACTTGCATGCCAAGGAGAATGTAAGTCTGAGTCCAGCTTGAGCAGACCACTTCAGGGCTTAAGACATGTAAGTCTCCCAAAATCACAATGGGAGATCTTTGCAGAAACTTCTCTTTCTGCACAATACATGCCTCTGCTTGGATCCACTAATTGAGCTGGGACAGAGTCATCTCAGACGAGCTTTGCTCGTGCCAGCTTCAGAAGCCTGATGCGACTTCCATTGAAGGGGATCACAAAACGTTCTGGAACAAGCCATTAGGAAAACACCAAGTAAAATGAAGTATATGATGGAGGAAATGCACAGCTTGAGCTTGGGTCCAAATATGATTGCATAGTTACTCATATGTTAATTTTCCTGCTCTTTTCCTGTTCTACCTATATTTGCTACAAGAATTTCAAAATATGTTCCCAGTTCCTCAGTTACAGTTTTGATGCTGTCTCCCCCTTTCCTCATTCCCAAAACTTGAGCTCTCATGCTCCCAAACATCTTTGTGACAGTGGGTAGTGCCTAAAAGAAAGTGATCAGTATCCAATAAGGACCCAACATTCCTGGTTTTAGACTCACTTGGCCACAGAAAGACCTGCAGGAATGGCTCCTGCAGTAAAGGCAGAAATGCACTGCCACATCTTAACTGCTAGGAAAAACAGAGTTAGAAAGGCTGGAAAGGGATATTTTAGTGTCATGGGAGACAATACATAATTAAAGTTTATCTAAGAAAGATTGGGAAATTCATCATTGCCTGAACAGCTGAAATAGCCCAATATCACCCATATTATTCAGGTGTGATGGTACAGACAAGACATCGATATAATGCAGGTTTTTTCTTAAAGGTTTTGCTCCTCATTCTGAGAAAAAACGAAAGAATGTTTTTTTTAAAGGGAGGAATTGCAATCACCCAGCAGTGATTAATCAAAACACGTTTCAGAAGAAAGTGTTGCAGCATGACAAATTGAAATATCCTTTGAAGCCAAGATAATTACTGAGCAAATCTCAGAAATGCGTTTTAGCAAGAAAGTTATCACATGCTGGAAACAAAAGTGTTCTTTTATTCCTATTATTTTCACTATCATCATCTTCAGAATCAAAAGCTCACTCCAGCATGTAGCAAAGGTGTTTGCCCTAAAATTGTACGAAATGTCAGCAGAAGTAAGAAAAGACTTATGTGTATGTATAGGTGCTACAGACACGCTCACCCACACATTGTCTGGGCCTTTGAGCTCAGAAAATTCTTCCCACAGACCACAGAAACAAACTAATCCTTCCACCTAAGTCTTCCTCTGTTAGGTCCCCTTTGGGGACCTTGTCCTTCCACCTTACTGAGTCATATTCATGAGTTATACCTATACTTCCCCCACAATATGTCCTCCATCAGATGTACTATTCCAACCCAAAGCCTCTTCTCTTTCATGCCGTTGCTCTCACTCAAATTTGAGAGACAATCCCTCAAATTAGAGAGAATACTATTTGCATCAATAAAGCAAGAAAGATTTGGCCCCAAACTGATCCCAGGAGAGAGTGGCACTATCATCTGCTGGTTTTGGAGGTCAGAAGACCTGGTTTCTTACCTTCATTTTGCAATGTGTTGAGGACTGCCCTTCTGCAAGTTACTTCAAATAAATCTACCCCAAACCAGATGTTATTCATCAGTTGGCAGGCTGCCCATTGCTAAATTCAGAATGGGATTCTTAACTTCTCCGATCCTCTGTCTCATCAGAAAAGATCCCAAAACAACACCTTGTCTCTTATTAGGAGGAATAGCAACACAAAACACTAATTAAACAGTGAATCTGCAATGCATACTCAGAACTTTATTTTGTAATAATATTCCATAAACACTTCACTGATGTAAATTTGAATATATATCTTCATGTACGTGATATGTCTTACTGGAAGTTACTTCGGAGCACCATCCCAACCGCAGACAAAGAGCATAGTCTTTGTATATTCAGAATAGCAGCATCATGCTGGGTAATACACATGACAGTTGCTAGAAGGATTGAAACTTCAGTAAAAACTACTAAATGATTACTCTTAAAAAATAAAAAGTCATGGAGCTTTTGAAGTGGAATAAACCTTGTAATCGCCTGCCTAACCTATTGGAGAAACTCCCTCTACTATTCTATCAGTTAGTATTTATTCTTCAGTATTTATACAAACTCCCTCGAATCAGAAGTTTAAACATGATACAAAAAAAAAAAGGAGATTCAGGCACGCATCTAAAGTAATCCTGTGTGGAAATTAAGCACGCAGTTACATAGACAGATTTTGCAGGTGCATCTTCCTGAGAATGATTCCATTACTGTCCACACTGCGCAGATGGGATGTGTTATTTTAAGGTCTTAATCAAAATACGTGCAAACAGGCACAGCACTGAGTGCATACTAATGCCGGTGAAGTGTCAGCTGTGAAGCAGCCAGGACACTTTTTTAAGAACACTAGCTATGTAAAAACATAGAAGCGATGGAACTGCTGAATTAGGCAGCTTCGAGGGAGACGTACAGCACATTTGTAATAAATATGAACTGAAGAAAACATTATCCTGTTAACACGGCATGGTATTCCCGCATACTGATAGACAGTGAGGTGTCAAACAGACAGAGTGCAAGAAGATGTTAGGTCATCAAAAACCCAAGATAGATATGATAAGGAGAACCAAGCCTAAAACCGGTAATTATAATGTAAATTTTGACATCTGTAAACCTACTGTTATCTCTGAACTTTTTCAATGGCTTTCCTCAATGAAGGCAGTACACATCCCTCAGTCTCTGCTTTATCACCTGCAGTGAAGGCACTCTGCATCCACTAATCACAACTCGAGGGCTGAACCAGACCTGATTCAGATGACAGACTTGCCTTAAGCAGACTCTGTGGTCTAAAAACTTTTTTTTGATTAAGGAAAAAAATAAACCCAGATTAAGAACAATGTAACACAGTTCCTTCTGGATTTTCTTTGTAAAAGGCAGATCCTGTTCCTGCATGTCTGCATACTTAAAAAAAAAATAAAAAAAAAAATCTTCTTCTGAACTTGAGCTGCCTGCCTGTGCGAGGGAAAAATTAAAAGAAACAGAGAAACCAAAGGTTGTGTTCGGAGTCACCAGGCTTGTAAACCCAAAAATATCCTCTTACCTGCACAAACACAGCACCACCCAAAGTGGAAAGCGGTGCCCGGCTCCTGACCCGAACTCAGCTCGCAGCCGAGATGCGCTTCGCAGAGTGGTCAGCCCCGGCAGAGACGTGTGGTGGGGATGTGGCAGGAGCACACAGACAGACACACGGACACACTGACAGACACACAGGCACACACACCCTCGAACGCCCCTTGCGCACACACGGGCTCACAGGGACACGCTGGTGACAGAGCGGGGATGGGCAAAAGGCTGCATCCTCTGGCCACCCACCCCTGACCTGGCGGGGGAAATCAGGGGGAGGAGAGGAGAGGAGAGGAGAGGAGAGGAGAGGAGAAAAAGAAGAAGGAAGGAAGGAAGGAAGGAAGGAAGGAAGGAAGGAAGGAAGGAAGGAAGGAAGGAAG